>QXDM01000118.1:0-246581 GCA_003730235.1 Pythium guiyangense
AGATCCTTTTGCACTCAAAAGGTTCTTCGCCAAGTTCACGCGTCTGTCAAGGCTCAAGTTCACACACGAACGAAGCTTGACCGAAGCGCCGTTTCTCGATCTCTGGATCATCAAGACCGAGGACGGACTTCGAACCAAGACGCACCAGAAAGCGCTCAACCT
Source organism: Pythium guiyangense (assembly GCA_003730235.1). Lineage (NCBI taxonomy): Eukaryota > Oomycota > Peronosporomycetes > Pythiales > Pythiaceae > Pythium > Pythium guiyangense. The sequence goes on from QXDM01000118.1 coordinate 163, forward strand.
GTACCTCTACCTGCCAGCAGCCAGCGCACACCCACCTGGCGTGCTCAAGGGTTTGATCTACGGGCTCGTGAAGAAGTACGCAATGCAGAACCCAGACCCGAACGACTTCAAGTCGATCGTCAATCTGCTTCTGCAACGACTGCAAAGTCGAGGCTATCGAGCCGCGCAATTGCTACCGATCTTCCGAGCTGCGCTGGAGGAAACAAGAGCACCAAGACCGCGGACATCCAAGGTCTTCTTCAAAGTTCCCTACGATCCGAATGGACCGTCTGGCTCGGAACTGAAGAGACTCCTTGACGTCCAAGCACTCGAAACCGAAACAAAAAAGTTCGGCATCGACCAAATCAGCCTCTGCTACTTGAAGCCTCCGACGCTCAAGCGCAAGCTATGCCCAACGAGACTACCACCGACATTCTCCCCATCGCCTGCAGACCGCCTCGCACGTCGATCAAGAAAACGAAAGCGATCGGAGTGTACAGAAGACGGGGGTAAACCCTAAACCCTTTGACACGGTGGCGCGTCACAATCAGCATTCACGATGTTGAAGATTCCCAGCACGAAAATTCGACACGGTCGAAGATTCGCACTGCGAAAATTCTCAGCTGGATCCGTTGGGTACACCACTGGATTCTCTGGGTACACAACTGGATTTTCTGGGTACATTTCCCCAAAAATCTTGTTTCAACCCACACCCAGTTCTCGAAGACTCAAGCGCACCCACGCACGCACGCAAGTCGAAGATTCGAGAAACCAAGATGCATGAATCTTGCATGTGTAGTGAGTAGTTAGCAGTAGCAGACCAAGCTTCAGCCGGACGCTCACTTCTCAATTTGCCGTCCACTGAAGAAGCCCAAGCGAAAGGACCACCGGAGAGGCCGACCTCCCGACCCTTTGGACAACCAAATACAACCGTTTTTGTCGCGTCAAGCCCGAGTCGCTCCAGTCACAAACCGCTCGGCACCGCTTCGCGCTGCCTCGCGTGTGCACTCACTCCGGCTTCGCCTCCGTTCGTGCCTCAACCCTAAACCCTAGACTTATAATTTCTTCAATTTCCGCTGTAGCTCGACAAGTAATCCAGCAAGGCCCGTCACAAAGATGTTCATGTGATCGGGCGTGTTGTTGCGCACATTTTGACCTACTTTGTGTATGCCGGATCACTATTGGATTATGCTCGAAACCGCCTGCTAAACCCTAGACACATTCTGCGACCAGACCCAAATTCGACCCGTTCTCATATCTTCGCAAGCGGTCAAGTATGCGGAAGCGGCCGCTCGCTTTCACGCGCTCCATCTCGTACCAGCTCAACAGCACGCGAGCGCGCCACTGAGCTCATCCGTTCTCGCTCGCGCTCTATTGGAAGTGGTCGCTCACGCTCGTTTGTTCGTCCTCGCTCCCGCGTGGCTGGCCGTGGTCGCTCACGCTCGCCAGATCCCGGTCGCACGCGTGAACGTTCGCGCTCGACTCGCCGTGGCCGCACGCGTGAACGCTCGCGCTCGGCGTGCCGTAGTCGCTCGTACTCAACTGCTCAAGGTTGTTTGGGCTCTGCTGGCCATAGTCTATTGGGGTCAACACCTCGCGCGCGCCTTGGACCGTTTGGGCACTCACGCTCGCCAACTCGTGATCGCACGTGTCGCTTGAGCTCGGCTGCTAGTTGCCGCATGAGCTCGGCTGATCGTGGTCGCTCTTGCTCGACCGATCGTGGTCGCTCTTGCTCAATGAATCCAGTGCATTTGGGCTCATCCACTCATGCGAGCTTTGGCTCATTCGACTGTGCGAGCCTGCGCTCGCCTAGTCATGTGCGCTTGCGCACATACGATCGTGCTCGCTCTCAAGACCGGTCTCGTTCAGGCTCATTTGGCTCGACACACTCTGGCTCAAGTGTTTACGCGCTCTCGCTCTCGAGTGGAAGTACGTGCTCTCGTTCCGTCGGCCGTTCGAGTTTGAGTTCCAGTGCGCATCACAGTGGATCATGCGGTCGCTGCCGTTCTTGATCTAGAGCTCCTACAACACCATCTTCTCGCATTTTATCAGACTCTTGTCCACGGCAGTGGACTTGGTCAACAAGTTCGCAAACAAGATCACGTTCTCGTTATCGTTCCCACTACGGCTCTCGCCCCTGTTCTCGTTCTCGTTCCCCCTCGAGCGCTCGTTCTTGTTCTAGTTCTCGTTATCGTTCTCGTTTGTGCATGGGCTCTACTTTGCGTTCTCGTCCACGCTCCCGCAATAGCCCGCACTCGCGAGCCAGAAAAGCATCGTCAACCACGCAACCCTCAGCTCCTACCTCTAGGTCGCCACAAGGCCACATCAATAACAATGGCGAGCCTGATCAAGTACGCGAGTACACGCTTGTAGACGCATCCTTGGCATTGCGAACTGCACACTCTACTGTGATCTTCTTGTGCGGGTATCAGTACACCAAGATGAGAGCGACAAACGCCAAGGTGTCGTACAGATGCAGCGTGTACCGCCGCACGTCATGCAAAGGGCGCGTTGACTTTAGCTCGCGGCTCATGGCGTTCACAAACTTCATTCAGCACATCTACACGCCAACACGCGCAGAAGCACCTGCTGTGGTCAACCGCGAGCTCGAGAAGCAGAACCGCGTGGGTGATAGCGCCATCGCAAACGTCACCACGTCCGCCGAGCGCATTTGGCAGTCTGTGAGCGCCGATTTCTACCCTCCTGACTCAACTGTCGCTGTCCAAGGGCTTCGACGAGACCAAGTCAAGCAGCGCGTGTACAGAGCCCAGCAGCTGCATTACGGAGCGACCATTCTAGGGCAAGTCGAGAGGCCTCCACTCTCGCTTGTGAGTGGCTCACACCTCAAGTTCCTTCAGTTCCACTACAGCTACGCGTACGAACACAGGAGCGCGCCTGAGCGCCTGATTGGTTGGGGCCATCCTGCTCTCATCGACAAGCTCAAATACAAGTCCACGACGCTCTTTCTTGATGGCACGTTCCGCTCAGTACCAAAACCGTTCAAGCAGTGCCTTATCTTGATGGTTCACGACCGTGCAATTAAGCTGTTCCTTCCAGTTCTCTTTGTGCTTTGTACTTCTAAGACCGCCACGATGTACCAGAACGTGCTGCGTTTCGCCACAGACAGCAGGCCAGATGCTGCATCCAGAGTCGGTCATTTGCGATTTTGAAGACGCTCTCATGCGAACAGCACTAGAACACTTTGATGGCGTTCGTGTGAGCGGGTGCTACTTCCACTGAAAGCATGCGCTGCTCCGGCGCATGAAGGCGCTCCGCCTTCCTAGTGTGGAGTCTGCTGCTGCGATGCGCCATGGCGCCGCTGACTTGCTCACTGTCATGGATCCAAAAGACGTACCGACTCGTGGCTATGCGTACGTGAAAGGCAAGCTCCGAGAGCAGATCATGGACAATGGACACACGTACTCCACTGCCAAATGGCAAGCGTTTTGGTCGTAATTCGAGCGTCAGTGGGTGGAGCGCGTCGCTCCTGAGCTCTAGAGCGCTCATGGTCTTAGCCGGCAAGTTGTAGCTTGGACCAACAACCCTCTTGAGCGCTTCAATCGAGAGCTCAACGATGCCTTCCCCAATGCACATCCTACTCTCGCGGCATTCATTGGCGGGATCGATGCCATTGCACGGCGTCGAGTGCAGCTACTGCTCGACATCCAGCAGCGGCGTGCAGCGGCACCAAGCCGAGAGAGCTGCCAGCTTCCTGAAGTGTTTGTTCTGCCTAAGTGATAGAATGAAGCTGAGTATTTTGCGACCCGAATGATTCTTAGCGACCCATTGCGACCGAAAGTGCGACCGAATAATGAAATTTTCAGTGCGACCCATTCTGCGACCAGACCCAAATACGACCCGAAAAAAAGCTTACCGCACAAGCGATCAGCCAGTCAATCTCTCGGTCAAACGCACTATCGCACTCAATCCATACACTTGGACACAACAAACTTGTGCATTGATAGAGCAATGAGCTTACCTTCGCTGCCTCCAAACGAACAGTACCCGACCGACACTGTTGAGCACAAGTGACTCGTCGTTGAACAATCTCTCGATTGCCTCGGCCACCCGTACTTGCACTCAATCCAAACACTTCGGCACGCCAAACTACCACAAGCGACAACACATCCACTCAACCCGAGTCGAGGTTAGTTGACGAGCTCTCGCTTTACCAGACCTCGACTAGACTTGCATCTGCGCCGCTCATCTGTCTTGTTTTGCGTCTACTGCGCTCAACGCTAAAGCTACGCTTCGACCTCAACTGCATCGCTGGAATCGATGTCTCTAGGACGTGGTCCGCTCCACACGACTACAGTCCGTCGCTCGTACTCGGGATCGCCACGTCCGATCAAGTCGCACGGCACTTTGGCGGTGCCAGCATGAATGATGTTCAAGGCTAGGAGCTCGACGCTATCATTTTGCTCATGAACGCCACCGACATGATCGAGTTGTGCCGCAATGCCCAGAAGAACACCGACCCAAGCTCGAGTGCCACTCACACCGCCAACTCCAATGTTGTTTACTGCGGGGCGAAATCGCCGAATGCTACGACGTCTGCGCCTGACCAAGTCTGACCGCACTGCTCGGATGTGAGTACAAGTGACACTCAAAGGCGAGGTGCAAGTGATGCCAGTTTGCCGCTCGTTTTCGTTGTTCAAGGTGACGGGCTTGCTCACAACGATTAGTGTGCGCACTCCGATCCTAGTCACTGCTCTCCCTGCTCTGCTGATGCTTGGTCGTGAAGGATAGCTTCAAGAACGAGGCGGTGGGTGAAGCTATCGTGTGTCTGACACGGTGGATGAACCGACCGACAGAGATCGTAGCGTGGCGTGCGAGGTCACGAGTGCAGTTTGTGTACTGCGCGCAAGAAGGCGCTGACAAGACGAATTGTGGTAGCCCAAGAGCGCCGCGCATGCCAGCGCAGCTTGTCGTGCTTTCACAAACAACAGAAAGAAAACAGCATCGCAATGACGCGCGCAATGGAGGTGAGCAAGGCACACCAGTTAAGGTTGCGCTGCGTATGCAGATGTCCAGCGGGTAGCAACAACCCACTCAGACACTTCGAGCCGTGCGACGTCCTTGGTAGCAAGAACGCACTCGATGGTCCAGTGAATGGGATGCCATCAACGTATACAGGACGCAAAGCACTCTTGTTGATAGATCGCGCTTAGTATGTCGACTGCGACAGCAATGCACTAGTCTCAAGGAGTGTACTATGTCGAGTAATGCAGTCAAGCCTGCAGCGACAAAGGATACTACTTGACATGCACCACGCGACCAAGCAAGCTCTTTGAGAGGCTGGCAGCAGTGGAACGTGTATGCCGTCTGCCGAGACATGATCATACCCACGCATGTGCATACTGAAGTTGTGGCATGGCGTGAAAGTACATACTGTGTGCGCACTCCCTTCGTACTCGTGCAAGCGAACTTGTGCGTGTTGCTTGCTCTCTCTCTCTCATTGCAAGCATTGCACGCTTCAACTCTCGACTTGCTTGTCAAAATAATCTCTATTGTGTCATTTTCGAGCCTATCTTGTGTCACAAAGGTAAGACAGCAGAGCAGCGAGGCAGATGGCAGTCAGCGTCTTCGTGAGTGCCTCGCCTCGCTCACAGTCGCGATCGTACGTGCTCGCGCCTGAAGCACAGAGGACGATGGCCGTGAAGACACCAGAGCAGCAGGTGAGGAAGCGTGCGTGCGTGACGGTCAGTACTATGCGCAGCTGGACTGTGCCACCGAGCCTTATCTTCGCACATGTCCTCGAGCCGCAACAACAGCAGCAACAACTCGAGGAACGAACGGCGGACGCAATGGTAGTGGTGCCTCGCACAACACCAGCGCGCACGTGCACACAGGACTCGCAACGTCGGCATCTTCTGCCGCAAGCGCTCATTGCGGAAAGCGTGTTGTCTCCGTCAAGCGTGTACAAACAGCAGCAGCGGCGATCGCATCCTAGACGCTCCGCCAGCCTATATCGCATAGTCGAGTCTCGCGCGTCACCCTCTCTCTCTCGCTCGTTTGCACCTGCCTGCCCGCCGGCTTACCACCGCACCTGCAACTGCAAATGGAGACGCCGACATCCTCTTCCGCGGCGCTTGGCGCTTCGATCGCGAGCATCAGCGACCTGCTCAACCTACCTGGCTCAGGCGACTTGCTCGACGATGCCGACTTTGAGAGCACGATGATGATGTTCGACCACGCCGAGTCAGCGCTCGCGCTGATGCCGCGGCGCCACTCGGTCGAGCAGCTCGACTTGAGTCTCTCAAGCCTCGTCGACTTCCTCTCACACGGCAACACGGGGGAGTCGGACGTGCGAGACGAACCGCATCCGCCGCCGCTCGCACCAAACTGCTTGTCGCCGGACCTGAAGCTGCGCATCAACGGACGGATCTCGTTCTCGGGTCAACAGCAGCAGCAGCAGCAGCAGTATGGCGGTGCAGGCGGCGTCATGGTAAAGCAAGAACCTGGGGCGGCGCCGGAGCTGTCGCCAGTCATGGACTCGTTCCTTCGCGAGACGTGGGAAGACATCGTGGACGGCAATGGTTCCAAGTCGGCGCGCTCGTCATGGAAGATGGCCCCGACTCCGTCTGCAATGAGCACACCGGCTGCGAGTGCGTCTGCACGAATCACACCGCTGCCGCACAGCTTTGTGCGCGCGAGCACTGCGACTGCCGGTGCAAAATCTGCTGCTGCGACTGCGAAAGCACCAATCGCGGTGAAGAAGAAAGCGACTGCGACTGCATCTGCGGCAGTTCCTGCAAGCAGCGCGAGCGTGACGGCCGACCCACTCGCTCCAAAGCCATCCAAGCCGTCGCGACGAGCGAAGCAGTGCATCGCAGAGGGCTGCGAGCGCCGCGCACAGTCGAACAACCGATGCAAGACCCACGGCGGAGGCGCGCGGTGCCAGATGCCAGGCTGCGACAAGAGCTCTCAAGGCGGCGGACTCTGTCGCGCACACGGCGGCGGCAAGAAGTGCCGCGTCCCGGGATGCACGAAAGGCACGCAGCGACTGGGGCTGTGCTACTTGCACGGCGGGATTCGTCGGTGCATCACCGAAGGCTGCAAGAAGAAAGACCGTGGGAACGGCTACTGCATCTCGCACGGCGGCGGGCGGCGGTGCGAAGTGGCCGGCTGTGACCGCTCCGTGCGCAAAGGCAATCGGTGCCAGACCCACCAGCTCGGCGGCGACACCAGTCCATTCCAGATCACGCGCGGCCAGGGACTCGCGTTCCCGTAGCTCCACTACAGCTCGCTGAACCACTTTTTATGAGCGCTGTCTGCTCTCGAACTACTTGCATGCTCTAATGAAGCGCTAGACGCACTCTTTGCAATCAGTCGACCTCAATCGCGAAGCGTTTGCTCAAGCCATGCTGTGATGGCGTCGATGAGTGTGTCCTGTGCAACGGCATTGTCGAGTCTTTCAGCTAGGGCTTCGACGCTAGGGTTTATGACTAGGGTTTTCAGTTGTTTCCTGTGATGTGTGTCATTGCACTTGGCGCGTTACCAGCACACGCACTTCGTCAGCAGCAGCAGCAGCCCTGCCATCCGATCGCTGACCACCACCTGGCACAGCCGCAATCGCTTCGAGCTCCTGCACTACTTGCTACTCGAGTGGACGCACGCACACAAACCAAGCGCGCAATGCCCGTGCCTGCTGCAGTCGGCTTTGCTGTCGCCGTGGCCGCCAACACCGAGTCGGGACAGAAAGTCATGAAGCAGCTCGAGGAGCTCCCGCTGCTCGCTGCGCGCACTGCGAGCGACACGACGATTCGCCATGGATCGCGACTACCGAGAGCCGTGCACGAATGGTACGCCCACCTCTCGGCCTCGCAGCTCCGAGGCATGATCCTCGTTGCTGCCTCGGCGTTCACGTTCAGTCTGCTCTCGACGCTCATCAAGTACGCCTCCGAGTCGCTGCCGTCGATGGAGACCGTCTTCTGGCGAGCGTTTGTCGCGTGGCTACTCAACCTCGTACGTGCATTTGCCATGCAGCCCATTGCGTCACGGACCCATAGCTGTTGTTGCTGACTGCTTGCTCGTGCGTGTGATGCATGTCTGCTCGCAGGTCGCAGTGCGTGTCGTTGGCGTGAGTCTGTATGTCGAGCGGCCGTGCCGCGTCGCGCTCGCCACGCGCTGTGTCGTCGGCTGCTGCGCGATGTCGCTCGGATTCTACGCCATGCAGCAAATGGTGCTCGCCGACGCGAGCGTGCTCATCTTCACGAGTCCCGTCATGACGTTCTTCCTGGTGCGTAGCGCTGGCTGACTGCGTGTTCGTGTGCCGCTGCACCACTTGACCGCACGCCTGGTAATGCGCTGCCACTGCGACCGGACTAACGTGACTGGTGTGCGTAACTAGGGCTCGCTCGTGCTGAATGAGAAGATCGACGCGATCAACCTCGGCTGCGCGCTCTTCTCGTTCGTCGGTGTCATCTGCGTCGCGCGTCCGACGTTCATCTTTGGCAAGGACCACGCCACAGCCGACACGGACGGCTCGCCTTTCGTGATCTTGTGCGCACTGCTCGGCGCGGCGGCGCAGTCCGTGGTCTACGTGAGCATGCGCCGGCTCCAGCAGGTGCACTACCTCGTCGTGATCAACTACTTTCTGCTCACGTCGTCCGTGCTCTCGCTCCTCTCGCTCCTCGTCGTGCAGCGGGTGCGTGCATAGTGCACGATGCACTCGTGTGTGTTGTCTGTCGATGGTGCGCGTGCTCGATCGTGCAGCCAGTGGCTCACTCGTCGACTCTCTCTCTCTCTCTCTCTCTCTCTCTCTCTCTCTTTGCCTCTTTGTCCCGTGCACACACAGACGTTTGTGCTCGCAATGTCGTGGGACGTCTGGCTCGCAGTGCTTGGCACAGGCTTCCTTGGCTTTGTCGGCCAGCTCTTCCTCACGCGCGGCTTCCAGCTCGAGAGCGCAGGCACCGCGTCGGTCATGCGGTACCTCGACGTCGTGTTCGTGTTCATCTGGGACGTGACGCTCCTGCACGAGCGCATCAATGCGTGGAGCGCAGTCGGCGCGCTCATCATCTGCGGCTCTGCGATCGCGATCGCGATTCGCAAGATGCAGGGTCACTGAGTGACAGAGGACGAACGATCGATCGAGGTGATGCTGTGAATGACATGTACAAAGAAGCTGTTGCTTTGACGTCGAGGTCATCTCCTCACTCTGTCTAAACCGAACAAACTCGACTGCACTCGTCGATAGACTCGAGTGACAGCGTGGAGCATCGACTGCGCGACTGAGCTTGGAAGCACTCGCATCGACAGCAGCACGAGAGGTCATGGACATCGAGGTTCGCGTGCCTTATCAGCACAATAGTGAAATAGTTCGTGGTGCAGGCACACTAAAAGCCAATGCCATCTCATACTGTAAACAAGTTTGAATAGAGACTATTTGTGCGCACTAGCGAACCCCACACATCAGCGCGACCTCATTTCGTGGTGCACCCCCTCAATCGACACACAGATCGACGACAACCATGGTGCAGATGGAAGCGCTGCTCGGCGACAGCAGCGACGGCGGCGACGACGACAGCTCGATTGGCAACGCTGTGTCTGCTGCTGTCACTGCACCAGCTGCAACGAAGAAGCGGCCGCGCGTGGACCGCGACGCGCCAAAGGCGTACAAGAACGCGTACCTGCACTTTGCCATGACGCGCCGCGCCGAAGTGGCTGCGCTCTCGCCTGACTGGACCGTGCAGCAAGTGTCTGCTGAAGTCGGGCGGCAGTGGAAAGCGCTCTCGCAGTACGAGCGGAAGCCTTGGGTCGAGCTTGCGCAGTTTGACAAAGCGCGGTTCCAGACAGAGCTCGAGCAGTACCTCGAGAAGCGACGCTCCGACGATACGGTACGTCTCGATGCGCGCACGTGCAGTTGTGGCGAATAGCTCGTGTGCGTAGTCACAGTGATGCATTTGACGCGCTGTTGCTCGAAATGGCAGTGTGGTCTCACCTGGTCGCTTGTGGCTCGCATTTGCCAGGTCGTCGTGCCGTTCAAGCGCAAGCGGAGCAAGAACGAGCCGAAGCAGCCAGATACAGCGTACATTTGCTACTGGCGGAGCAGGCGCCAGGAGCTGCTGAGAGAAGACCCCGACATGGACCCCGCTGTGGTGTCGAAGACAGTCGGGCGGCAGTGGAAGGCGCTCTCAGACGACGAGCGGCAGGTGCGTCGCTAGAGCAAGCACACTCTGCGGACGTGAGTCGGTCGCGTGCTGGGCAGACGCTTAGATACGTTGCTGCTGCTGTACAGGTCTGGAAGGGCATGTCCGAGCAAGACAAGCTGCGCTATCAGCGCGAGATGGCTGTGTATCGCGAACCTGTGCGAGTAGGTCGCTGAACAGTGCTGTGCTAGAGTGAGCTGATCGGTCGGTGAGACGACTAACATGAGCGGCCGTTCTTGCTCTCGATGTGCAGGACACGCCATCGACGCTTGTGACAAAGCCGATGAAAGATCCGTACGCACCGAAGGCTGCGAAGACTGGCTTCCAGCTCTTCATGACGCACAACCGCGAGAGCTTCACGCTCCTGAACATGACGCTCAACGAGTTCCGCGTCGAGATGAGTCAGCTCTGGAAGCGCTTGAGCGAAGACGACAAGAGCGTGTGGTACTCGATGGCGAAGCAGGACCAGCTGCGGTACGAGGCCGAGGTGAACGCGTACAAGCCGCCGGCGTACCTCTCAACGAACGCCGTGCGCGCGCGGAAGCGTCTGGAGGAGCTCAAGAAAGTCGCTAAGAGTGACGCGGACGCGCCGCCGCTGCCCATGACGGCGTACCACGTCTACCTCAAGCTCAAGCGCCGCGAGATCCAGCTGCTGCAACCGCGCCTCAAGCACAACGAAGTGATGCGGCAAGTCGGACTGTCGTGGAAGGCGCTGAGCGCGTACGATCGCGAGCCGTACGCGCGGAAAGCCGAGCAAGACGTCGATCGGTTCGAGAAAGAGATGGAGGTGTACTTGAGCGAGCAGGTGCCGCGCACCACGAGTGTCAGTAGCGCGTTCAGCGACACCTACACGGCGGATCGAGCCAACGAGCGCGCAGCTGGCCGAAAGCGGCGGAAAGCCACAGACGCACCGGGGACTCCAGTCGTCTCCTCGAAGCCCAGACGCAAGAAGAACCCAGAGGCTCCACGTCCGCCGCAGACAGCGTACAACTTGATGTACATGTCCAGACGCGCCGAGATCCTCGCGACGCACCAGATGTCGCATAACGAGTGTTCGGCACTCTGCGGCCGCATGTGGCGGCAGATGACAGAGCTCGAGCGTGAGCCGTACCATCGCATGGCTGTCGAGGACAAGCTCCGGTACGAGTCCGAGATGCGCGAGTACCAGTCTCGACGCGAGCACGAGCGGCTGGACGAAGCGGAGATGACTCGGAAAAAGTCGCTCGGGTTCCGGCACTTCCTGAACGCGAAGCGCCGTGAGAACGACGGACTGTCGTACGACGAGATCGCAGCGATCTGGAACAACATGTCGGAGCCGCACCATACGTTGTGGGAAGAGCTGGCATGTGAGCATGTGGGTGACGACGACGACGACACCGACAATGACCGGATGAGGTCTGTCGACGACGGCGACGAAGAGCAGCGCCGCTTGGAGGAGAGCGCGCGTGTTGTGCTGGGGACACGAGATCTGCGTCAAGACGAGACCGACCTCGAGTATCACGACCACCAGGACCAGGACCAGGATCCAGACCATCTCCACTTTGAGCTGATCCACCAGCACCATCACCACCAGCAACAGCAGCAGCAACAACAGCAGCAGCAGCACCACCAACACCACCAACACCACCAACACCAACGAAGCCTGATCCCGAGTTTGCTCCGGAGCGACAACAGCAATCCGAAGCGGTGCATCGAGGGATCGCTCGGGTTTCGCTACTTTGTGGACTCGAAACGATCCGAGCTCGCTGAGCGCGAGCGATGGGACAGAGCTACGTGGCTAAGCGAGTGGGAGGCGCTGACCGAGCCGCATCGCGCGCTGTGGGAGGAACTCGCAGAAGAGCACGACCTCGATGTCGTCGAGCACGATGACGAGCACGAAGACGACGACGACCGTGGCGATGAAGAGCACCATCACCACCATCACCACCGCACAGTCTCGGATCTCGACTCGGACGCGTTTGCGGGGTTTGTGACGAGCCACGGGAACCCGCCGGTGAACGCGTTTGTGTAGCGTAGTGCGCGCGCGTGGTCGTGCGAGTCGAGACTCGGTGTGTCGGCGACAACAACGACATTGGCATTGACGCAAAGACCTCGAGATGGGTACCACTGGGATTGACTGACATCCGATCGAGGCATCTCGAGGGGATCCGTATGACCCAGAAACTCCAGCGCGAGCATTCGCTCGTCCGAGGGAGAGTGTGCGAGCGAGGTGTCACCCGCCTCTAGGTCTGCACGAGCCCTGAGGTCCGAGCTCCACACAGGATTCGCACACGATTCGCACACGATTCACAGGATCCACACAGGGCATTCACGGGACTTTGATGGCACGCACACGCACGTCGTAGCAAGTCGCACTTGGTCGTAGTAGTAGTAGTAGTAGTAGTAGTCGTAGTAGAGCGTGCGCGTATATTTAGTGACTGTTTCCAAGATTTGCTGCTGCGGTTGGTTGGCTAACCGCTCGCTCGCTCGCTTGAACTCGAAACTCACGATCGCGGCCGCAGCGGCGCCACACCAAGATACCCGCGATCGCACTCTTGCGCTGTGTGCATTCTTCAACTTGTGGCATCGGCTCGGCAGGCGCGAGCTTGTGCAGACACGCGCGCAAGGGAGCCACGCACACGCCAGATCTTTGCCGATCCAGGAGCCAGCTCGCCGCAGCAACTACAGCTCTCGGACAACTCTCACCGCGAGCACAGCCGCACCACTCCAGTAGGTACGACCACAACACGCTCCGCGCCACATGTGCGAGCGCCGGTGTCTCACGTCTTGTGCTCTGCGTCGATGTCTCGATAGCACCTGGCGCGCAATCTCAATCAAAGGCAACACAGCACAGCCAGATCGCCATCATGATTGCCGCGAACACGGGCACGCCTACTCTTGCTCCTGCTCCTGCTCCTGCTCCTGCTACCTCCGTTACGGTGGATGCAGGCTCCAGACCCAACACGCTGTTACGCTCAATCGAGGCTCCAGCCGAGACACTGGCGTCGCTCACGACCTCAGTTGCATCGATTGTGGCGCCTCCACCTAGCGACGAGCTAGATGACAATCTCTCGACGTGCTCGCCAGCTGTGTCAGCTTTGCTGCTCGCCTCGAACGCACCATCCGTGTCTCCTGTCGTCTCTGCAACGACTGTCGTTCGCGTCCCACTCCCAGTCACACCGGAAACCGAGACATCAGCGGCGGCTGGTATGCCAAAAGCCAAAGTCGAGCGCGTGAAGCCGCAGATGGGGATGAACGGTGGCCGCTGGACGGAGCAGGAGCACCAGAGCTTCCTCGCGGGCTTACGTCTCTACGGACGTGAGTGGAAGAAAGTCGCGTCGAAGATCAAGACACGGACGTCGGCACAGATCCGCAGCCATGCGCAAAAGTACTTTGCCAAGCTCGCGCGCGACGACGAGATGCGCAGACACAACGGAGTGCTACCGCTGCCTGAAGGAGGAGCTTCGACGCAACCAGGAGGTAGTATCTTTGGGTACTACAGCGACGACGGATCGTCGACTGCCATGAACAGCGGCGATGACGGCGGTGACACGGACTCGAGTACGTGTCAGCCAGCTGCATCGGCCGACTTCATGAGTAAGATGACTCGCCCCAGTGGCGGCGCGCACGCCGCGACGGCGCCGTTTCCAGACACTGGGGCTGCATCGGCGTCCACGTTGGCGGCGCTCTTCAGCAGCTCTGCGCCAAGTCAAGAAGCAAACTCACAGACGAAGAAGCGAGCGCGCACTGCGTCTGCATTTGGCACCGCGATGTCGCTCCAGCCCCTCGCCGCCGCCAAGACAGTGTCCAACCCGTGCAAGCAGAGAAAGGTCGCGGCAAAGAGCGTCGGTGGTGTCGCTCAGCTGCCGTCGCAGGAGGAGCTGCTCGAGAAAGTGTCGCCGACCATCCGCCAGCGCCTGTCGAGTCTCATTGAAGCCGAGCTGTGTGCGCTCCAGGTGCTCTCATGCTCGGCGCTGCTCCAGCGCCAAGGTGGAGTGCCTCGCGATACGCAGGCAGCTGCGCACACGGGCTTGCTGGGCTTCACAGCAAGTCTCCCGGTCGCTGCAAGCTCGGCAGGGACGACTGCGCCGTTTGCTGGTCAGCCTGCGATGGGGCTCACGATGATCGCGACGGAACAGATCCCCTCCATGTCCTCTATCTATTAGCTCATACGCGCACACACACGCACGCACATGCGCTCTCGCGCACGGACCTGTAACAAAGACACCTGTATACGTACTGACCAACGAACCAACCAACCGAGTGACCACTCGCAGAGACCAGTGAAGCTCCATTGACAACATGACCACTGAGCGTACGATGGCTTCACTTTCTGTTGGCGTCTTGGAGCTGCGACGTGAGGAAGAGGTCGAGGATGTGCGCAGCGGCCGAGCGCGGACTGATGTAGTTGCAAACATTCAGATGAAGTCGCGCTGCTTCAAACTACCAAGGAAAGCTCCGATACGAGTCCGAGATGCGCGAGTACCAGTCTCGACGCGAGCACGAGCGGCTGGACGAAGCGGAGATGACTCGGAAAAAGTCGCTCGGGTTCCGGCACTTCCTGAACGCGAAGCGCCGTGAGAACGACGGACTGTCGTACGACGAGATCGCAGCGATCTGGAACAACATGTCGGAGCCGCACCATACGTTGTGGGAAGAGCTGGCATGTGAGCATGTGGGTGACGACGACGACGACACCGACAATGACCGGATGAGGTCTGTCGACGACGGCGACGAAGAGCAGCGCCGCTTGGAGGAGAGCGCGCGTGTTGTGCTGGGGACACGAGATCTGCGTCAAGACGAGACCGACCTCGAGTATCACGACCACCAGGACCAGGACCAGGATCCAGACCATCTCCACTTTGAGCTGATCCACCAGCACCATCACCACCAGCAACAGCAGCAGCAACAACAGCAGCAGCAGCACCACCAACACCACCAACACCACCAACACCAACGAAGCCTGATCCCGAGTTTGCTCCGGAGCGACAACAGCAATCCGAAGCGGTGCATCGAGGGATCGCTCGGGTTTCGCTACTTTGTGGACTCGAAACGATCCGAGCTCGCTGAGCGCGAGCGATGGGACAGAGCTACGTGGCTAAGCGAGTGGGAGGCGCTGACCGAGCCGCATCGCGCGCTGTGGGAGGAACTCGCAGAAGAGCACGACCTCGATGTCGTCGAGCACGATGACGAGCACGAAGACGACGACGACCGTGGCGATGAAGAGCACCATCACCACCATCACCACCGCACAGTCTCGGATCTCGACTCGGACGCGTTTGCGGGGTTTGTGACGAGCCACGGGAACCCGCCGGTGAACGCGTTTGTGTAGCGTAGTGCGCGCGCGTGGTCGTGCGAGTCGAGACTCGGTGTGTCGGCGACAACAACGACATTGGCATTGACGCAAAGACCTCGAGATGGGTACCACTGGGATTGACTGACATCCGATCGAGGCATCTCGAGGGGATCCGTATGACCCAGAAACTCCAGCGCGAGCATTCGCTCGTCCGAGGGAGAGTGTGCGAGCGAGGTGTCACCCGCCTCTAGGTCTGCACGAGCCCTGAGGTCCGAGCTCCACACAGGATTCGCACACGATTCGCACACGATTCACAGGATCCACACAGGGCATTCACGGGACTTTGATGGCACGCACACGCACGTCGTAGCAAGTCGCACTTGGTCGTAGTAGTAGTAGTAGTAGTAGTAGTCGTAGTAGAGCGTGCGCGTATATTTAGTGACTGTTTCCAAGATTTGCTGCTGCGGTTGGTTGGCTAACCGCTCGCTCGCTCGCTTGAACTCGAAACTCACGATCGCGGCCGCAGCGGCGCCACACCAAGATACCCGCGATCGCACTCTTGCGCTGTGTGCATTCTTCAACTTGTGGCATCGGCTCGGCAGGCGCGAGCTTGTGCAGACACGCGCGCAAGGGAGCCACGCACACGCCAGATCTTTGCCGATCCAGGAGCCAGCTCGCCGCAGCAACTACAGCTCTCGGACAACTCTCACCGCGAGCACAGCCGCACCACTCCAGTAGGTACGACCACAACACGCTCCGCGCCACATGTGCGAGCGCCGGTGTCTCACGTCTTGTGCTCTGCGTCGATGTCTCGATAGCACCTGGCGCGCAATCTCAATCAAAGGCAACACAGCACAGCCAGATCGCCATCATGATTGCCGCGAACACGGGCACGCCTACTCTTGCTCCTGCTCCTGCTCCTGCTCCTGCTACCTCCGTTACGGTGGATGCAGGCTCCAGACCCAACACGCTGTTACGCTCAATCGAGGCTCCAGCCGAGACACTGGCGTCGCTCACGACCTCAGTTGCATCGATTGTGGCGCCTCCACCTAGCGACGAGCTAGATGACAATCTCTCGACGTGCTCGCCAGCTGTGTCAGCTTTGCTGCTCGCCTCGAACGCACCATCCGTGTCTCCTGTCGTCTCTGCAACGACTGTCGTTCGCGTCCCACTCCCAGTCACACCGGAAACCGAGACATCAGCGGCGGCTGGTATGCCAAAAGCCAAAGTCGAGCGCGTGAAGCCGCAGATGGGGATGAACGGTGGCCGCTGGACGGAGCAGGAGCACCAGAGCTTCCTCGCGGGCTTACGTCTCTACGGACGTGAGTGGAAGAAAGTCGCGTCGAAGATCAAGACACGGACGTCGGCACAGATCCGCAGCCATGCGCAAAAGTACTTTGCCAAGCTCGCGCGCGACGACGAGATGCGCAGACACAACGGAGTGCTACCGCTGCCTGAAGGAGGAGCTTCGACGCAACCAGGAGGTAGTATCTTTGGGTACTACAGCGACGACGGATCGTCGACTGCCATGAACAGCGGCGATGACGGCGGTGACACGGACTCGAGTACGTGTCAGCCAGCTGCATCGGCCGACTTCATGAGTAAGATGACTCGCCCCAGTGGCGGCGCGCACGCCGCGACGGCGCCGTTTCCAGACACTGGGGCTGCATCGGCGTCCACGTTGGCGGCGCTCTTCAGCAGCTCTGCGCCAAGTCAAGAAGCAAACTCACAGACGAAGAAGCGAGCGCGCACTGCGTCTGCATTTGGCACCGCGATGTCGCTCCAGCCCCTCGCCGCCGCCAAGACAGTGTCCAACCCGTGCAAGCAGAGAAAGGTCGCGGCAAAGAGCGTCGGTGGTGTCGCTCAGCTGCCGTCGCAGGAGGAGCTGCTCGAGAAAGTGTCGCCGACCATCCGCCAGCGCCTGTCGAGTCTCATTGAAGCCGAGCTGTGTGCGCTCCAGGTGCTCTCATGCTCGGCGCTGCTCCAGCGCCAAGGTGGAGTGCCTCGCGATACGCAGGCAGCTGCGCACACGGGCTTGCTGGGCTTCACAGCAAGTCTCCCGGTCGCTGCAAGCTCGGCAGGGACGACTGCGCCGTTTGCTGGTCAGCCTGCGATGGGGCTCACGATGATCGCGACGGAACAGATCCCCTCCATGTCCTCTATCTATTAGCTCATACGCGCACACACACGCACGCACATGCGCTCTCGCGCACGGACCTGTAACAAAGACACCTGTATACGTACTGACCAACGAACCAACCAACCGAGTGACCACTCGCAGAGACCAGTGAAGCTCCATTGACAACATGACCACTGAGCGTACGATGGCTTCACTTTCTGTTGGCGTCTTGGAGCTGCGACGTGAGGAAGAGGTCGAGGATGTGCGCAGCGGCCGAGCGCGGACTGATGTAGTTGCAAACATTCAGATGAAGTCGCGCTGCTTCAAACTACCAAGGAAAGCTCCGATACGAGTCCGAGATGCGCGAGTACCAGTCTCGACGCGAGCACGAGCGGCTGGACGAAGCGGAGATGACTCGGAAAAAGTCGCTCGGGTTCCGGCACTTCCTGAACGCGAAGCGCCGTGAGAACGACGGACTGTCGTACGACGAGATCGCAGCGATCTGGAACAACATGTCGGAGCCGCACCATACGTTGTGGGAAGAGCTGGCATGTGAGCATGTGGGTGACGACGACGACGACACCGACAATGACCGGATGAGGTCTGTCGACGACGGCGACGAAGAGCAGCGCCGCTTGGAGGAGAGCGCGCGTGTTGTGCTGGGGACACGAGATCTGCGTCAAGACGAGACCGACCTCGAGTATCACGACCACCAGGACCAGGACCAGGATCCAGACCATCTCCACTTTGAGCTGATCCACCAGCACCATCACCACCAGCAACAGCAGCAGCAACAACAGCAGCAGCAGCACCACCAACACCACCAACACCACCAACACCAACGAAGCCTGATCCCGAGTTTGCTCCGGAGCGACAACAGCAATCCGAAGCGGTGCATCGAGGGATCGCTCGGGTTTCGCTACTTTGTGGACTCGAAACGATCCGAGCTCGCTGAGCGCGAGCGATGGGACAGAGCTACGTGGCTAAGCGAGTGGGAGGCGCTGACCGAGCCGCATCGCGCGCTGTGGGAGGAACTCGCAGAAGAGCACGACCTCGATGTCGTCGAGCACGATGACGAGCACGAAGACGACGACGACCGTGGCGATGAAGAGCACCATCACCACCATCACCACCGCACAGTCTCGGATCTCGACTCGGACGCGTTTGCGGGGTTTGTGACGAGCCACGGGAACCCGCCGGTGAACGCGTTTGTGTAGCGTAGTGCGCGCGCGTGGTCGTGCGAGTCGAGACTCGGTGTGTCGGCGACAACAACGACATTGGCATTGACGCAAAGACCTCGAGATGGGTACCACTGGGATTGACTGACATCCGATCGAGGCATCTCGAGGGGATCCGTATGACCCAGAAACTCCAGCGCGAGCATTCGCTCGTCCGAGGGAGAGTGTGCGAGCGAGGTGTCACCCGCCTCTAGGTCTGCACGAGCCCTGAGGTCCGAGCTCCACACAGGATTCGCACACGATTCGCACACGATTCACAGGATCCACACAGGGCATTCACGGGACTTTGATGGCACGCACACGCACGTCGTAGCAAGTCGCACTTGGTCGTAGTAGTAGTAGTAGTAGTAGTAGTCGTAGTAGAGCGTGCGCGTATATTTAGTGACTGTTTCCAAGATTTGCTGCTGCGGTTGGTTGGCTAACCGCTCGCTCGCTCGCTTGAACTCGAAACTCACGATCGCGGCCGCAGCGGCGCCACACCAAGATACCCGCGATCGCACTCTTGCGCTGTGTGCATTCTTCAACTTGTGGCATCGGCTCGGCAGGCGCGAGCTTGTGCAGACACGCGCGCAAGGGAGCCACGCACACGCCAGATCTTTGCCGATCCAGGAGCCAGCTCGCCGCAGCAACTACAGCTCTCGGACAACTCTCACCGCGAGCACAGCCGCACCACTCCAGTAGGTACGACCACAACACGCTCCGCGCCACATGTGCGAGCGCCGGTGTCTCACGTCTTGTGCTCTGCGTCGATGTCTCGATAGCACCTGGCGCGCAATCTCAATCAAAGGCAACACAGCACAGCCAGATCGCCATCATGATTGCCGCGAACACGGGCACGCCTACTCTTGCTCCTGCTCCTGCTCCTGCTCCTGCTACCTCCGTTACGGTGGATGCAGGCTCCAGACCCAACACGCTGTTACGCTCAATCGAGGCTCCAGCCGAGACACTGGCGTCGCTCACGACCTCAGTTGCATCGATTGTGGCGCCTCCACCTAGCGACGAGCTAGATGACAATCTCTCGACGTGCTCGCCAGCTGTGTCAGCTTTGCTGCTCGCCTCGAACGCACCATCCGTGTCTCCTGTCGTCTCTGCAACGACTGTCGTTCGCGTCCCACTCCCAGTCACACCGGAAACCGAGACATCAGCGGCGGCTGGTATGCCAAAAGCCAAAGTCGAGCGCGTGAAGCCGCAGATGGGGATGAACGGTGGCCGCTGGACGGAGCAGGAGCACCAGAGCTTCCTCGCGGGCTTACGTCTCTACGGACGTGAGTGGAAGAAAGTCGCGTCGAAGATCAAGACACGGACGTCGGCACAGATCCGCAGCCATGCGCAAAAGTACTTTGCCAAGCTCGCGCGCGACGACGAGATGCGCAGACACAACGGAGTGCTACCGCTGCCTGAAGGAGGAGCTTCGACGCAACCAGGAGGTAGTATCTTTGGGTACTACAGCGACGACGGATCGTCGACTGCCATGAACAGCGGCGATGACGGCGGTGACACGGACTCGAGTACGTGTCAGCCAGCTGCATCGGCCGACTTCATGAGTAAGATGACTCGCCCCAGTGGCGGCGCGCACGCCGCGACGGCGCCGTTTCCAGACACTGGGGCTGCATCGGCGTCCACGTTGGCGGCGCTCTTCAGCAGCTCTGCGCCAAGTCAAGAAGCAAACTCACAGACGAAGAAGCGAGCGCGCACTGCGTCTGCATTTGGCACCGCGATGTCGCTCCAGCCCCTCGCCGCCGCCAAGACAGTGTCCAACCCGTGCAAGCAGAGAAAGGTCGCGGCAAAGAGCGTCGGTGGTGTCGCTCAGCTGCCGTCGCAGGAGGAGCTGCTCGAGAAAGTGTCGCCGACCATCCGCCAGCGCCTGTCGAGTCTCATTGAAGCCGAGCTGTGTGCGCTCCAGGTGCTCTCATGCTCGGCGCTGCTCCAGCGCCAAGGTGGAGTGCCTCGCGATACGCAGGCAGCTGCGCACACGGGCTTGCTGGGCTTCACAGCAAGTCTCCCGGTCGCTGCAAGCTCGGCAGGGACGACTGCGCCGTTTGCTGGTCAGCCTGCGATGGGGCTCACGATGATCGCGACGGAACAGATCCCCTCCATGTCCTCTATCTATTAGCTCATACGCGCACACACACGCACGCACATGCGCTCTCGCGCACGGACCTGTAACAAAGACACCTGTATACGTACTGACCAACGAACCAACCAACCGAGTGACCACTCGCAGAGACCAGTGAAGCTCCATTGACAACATGACCACTGAGCGTACGATGGCTTCACTTTCTGTTGGCGTCTTGGAGCTGCGACGTGAGGAAGAGGTCGAGGATGTGCGCAGCGGCCGAGCGCGGACTGATGTAGCCGCGCACCAGGTCGTCGTTCATCTTCTCCGCCTTCTGACGCACGGACGTGTTCTTGGTCACGGACTTCATGAGCTGCTCGCTCAGTTGGTTCCACATCCACTTGGAGCTCTGTGCGTTGCGCTTCTGCGCGATCTACAGACAGCGAAGGCGTTTAGTTGGTACAGTCAGTCGTGTCGCTCGCACTGTCGCGATCAAGAGATACGAAAGGGTTGACTCGCTCGGACGCGACGCACCTTGTTGAGCTCATTCATGTTCGTGCGGTACTCTTCGATGACGTCCCAGACCTTGTCGATCCCTTTCTTCTCAATCGCAGAGCACATCTTCACCTGCAGTGATGCACGTGGTGGGCGTCAGCGCTTGGTTCGTACTCCAACGAGTCACTCAAGTGTCACGCGAGAGAGCTCCAGAAGAACGAACCTTCGGCTCCCAGTCCGGATCCTTGCGCCGCATGAGCTGGAGCGAGTGCATGTAGTCGACAGCGGCGTGCTTGGCGACGCTGTGTACACGGAAACGAGACCGCATTGTGTCAGTTCCCACCACGGTCACACGATGACACATGACGCGCTTGTCATCGACACGTACGACTCCAACGGTCCGTCCGCTTTGTTCACGACGATGACGTCTGCGATCTCCATGATACCCTTCTTCGAGCCCTGCAGCTCGTCGCCACCGGCTGGCGGCACGAGCAGCATGACCATGTCGACGGTGTCATCGATCACGATCTCCGACTGCCCCAAGCCCACGCTCTCGACCAAGATGATGTCGTAGCCCGCGGCTTCGCACAACAAGACGATGTCGTTCGTGTGCTGCGCAACGCCGCCGAGCGTCCCACGCGACGGCGACGGACGCACAAACGCGTTCGGGTCGTTCGAGAGATGCGTCATGCGAGTCTTGTCGCCGAGGATCGAGCCGCCGGAGCGTGACGACGACGGATCTACGCGGTCGCGAGCACAGGTGTTCAAGCGTTAGTGCCATGCAGTGTCAATACGCTGTACGATACGTCGTGCAACAAGTTCGAACGTACCGATCGCAAGGACTGCGACTTTGTGGTTCCTCGCAGTGAGGTACTGCCCGAGCGTCTCGATAAACGTGGACTTGCCTGCGCCAGGAGGACCTGCGACGCCGACGCGGAACGTCGGGAGGCCCTTGAACTCTTTCTCCTTTGCGCTCGCCTCGCGGCGGTGAGTGAGCACGGCGTCCAGCAGCAACTCGGCCTGCTCCTCATCGCGCTTGAGCGTCGACTCGACTGCGAGCAGAGTCCGCAATCGTACACACCCGCGTGCGTCAGTCGTTCACACAGCACTGTTTCTCCAAACCGCAGAGCTGCAGCAATCGCATTGTGTTGATGAGGTTACGTCGCGGCATGCATGCGTACCGAGCGTGATCGAGCGACTGAGTGCGGCGCGATGACCTTCGAGGACACCATCAACGAGGCGCTGGGTCTCATCTCGCATCCGCGGCGCAGCACTGCTGCTGCTCCTGCTGAGCGCACGGAGCGCCGTGCCGTTGCCAGAGCCGCTCGATGCCGCCGCCAACGACGCAGCGAGTCGCGGGAGCGCGCGCCGGAGCACAAGCATGTTGCTGCTCCGATGCTCCGATGCTCCGATGCTCGACTCCAGTTGTGGCTCAGCTTGCGCTGCTGCTGATCGTGTTGAAGCGTACCGCGTCAATGCGGCAAAGTGCGAACGTTCTGGTGAAGTTCAACACGCACGCTTACCTCTCGATTAAGTATACATTGTATTTAAAGACAATAATAGGTGTCCAAACCCTTTCAAAAACGATGGGACTAGCAATTAGCATTTGTGTCGAGCTAGTCCTCTAATAGCCTTGGGGGGGGGGGGGGGGGACGAGCACCACACACACATTCGCTGTTCGCTAGTCCCATCGTTTTTGAAAGGGTTTAGAAAGGATTGTTGTGATATTCAGTTAAAAAATGTCTCAGGGTTCGCGTTTGCCGAGGAGCTGCTCCGGCACGACGATGCAGGCGACTACATCGTCTTCTATGACGAAGCCAACTATAACCTGTACTACAAGCGCACTTAAGGTCGAGCGCGGGAGGGCGAGCGCACGACGGTATGCGCAAATCTGCAGCTACAATGTGCAGTGTCGACTGCCGACAGTCTACTGTGTCACAAGCTCGAGCGTGGCAGAATCAAGATGAGTCAGAACGCAGCGTTCGATGACGAAGTGTACGCCGCAGTAAAGGCGTCAGATGGCTATCAACAGCACTATGTTAGACGAAAGGTAGTGATTGTGACGAGCGAGAAGACTTTGTGCTACTACGGCTCGCGCCTTATAGCCCCATGTTCAATCCTATTATTGTTGCTTTTCGATGCTAAATTGAGGGATGCTTTTCGGTGCTGAACACTGACGAGATGATCTCTCCGTCGGGCACAGGCTACCTCGCACAGCAGCGGATGTCGTTGCTTGAACTTGTTTCTATCCAATCGCTACCTGTGATCACATCTCACCTCGCCCGCGTTCAGTACGCGCATTCGTTGCGTGTAGTTGAGTCAACGAGGCAAACAGGATGTGGCGATACAAGGCCCGGGATCGCGACGCGGCAGCAACGTCTGCAGCTCGCATGAGCACTGCAGACCAAGACACACTGTGACCCGTTCGTCTTGCGCACTCGTCCCGCACGAACTCGTTGCACTAAGGAGTCCGAGTGTTCAAGACTCTCTACGCAGTTGCGAGATCAGGGGCGAACAACTGCCAGAAACACTCATCGTGCGACACCCGAGTGCGCAAGAGACGTGTCTGGATTCGCGGCTTCTCGACATGCGAGAGACCCTTGAGGCACGAGCCGCAGCAACGATCAAGATCACGCGAGAGACCGAAGCGAGAGACCGCCTAGCATCACACAAGCGTCTGCAAGAGTCAACCATCACGACTAACGCCACGGGACCACACGCGCGTCACGCAATCCAGTGCGACGCTTCTCTCAAGAGTCCGCTCGGACGATCGCGCCCCCAGGGGTCCACCCCAGGGACCGGCCCCGAAGGCACACCCCCAGACGATGACTCAAGACAGTGGTACGGTGTATCCACGCGAACCTAGCGCGCGCGCAGAAACGCAAGCTCTCGTGCGTGTTCGGAGCTCTGCAATCAGCACAAGTGTCGACACTCGAGCAGCTCCAAGACACAAGGACGCTCAGGGCAGCCTAGTGAGCAGCCAAGTGAACCTCTCTAGTCTATGCATAACTTTATCAATACAACTCGCCAATTTGCCAGCTACTGCTCAAGTCTCCTCAACCCAGCTGTCCAGCGGATACCTTCGGCCTCGACGCCTGCACTCGGCACAACGACTGCAGCACACGCGTGGTTCTGCGAAGGGTTACCTACAGAAGGGTAAGTGGAGGGCCGTGCGCTTGCATCTTGAGGGTTCAAGCCCGTTGTATCTACACATACATCTTGGCGCTGCGCTTGAGGCGAGGCCAATAGTGGAGTGTATTCCATATTGTACTGTGTGCCCCTGGGGATCGGACAGAGCTCGGTTAGTCACCACACGCCGAGGCTTCAGATCATCAGGACTGCCACCAAAAGACACAAAAGAGACCAAAGCCCCGCCTAGCTCGAGGTGAGAGAGAACCCTCGAGACTCTGGCCCAAGAAGAAGTGCCCCCCAGGTCGCGGCGATTGAGAACATCTCGCTCGACCGACCGTCCAGAGAGTGCCTGTGTCAGAGGACTCCTGTTGACACCCCGGTCCCGTCGCGCAAGCGCGGTTGATCACCCAGGTCCACTCGCGCAAGCACTGTTAACCACTGTCGTCGCCTAAGGCCGCAGTCCTATCAGACCTACGCCCGAGGCTTGACGTGAAGCCCAGGTGTGCCCGGCGACGCACCTGGAGACGAACAGCTATCGCCCGTTCGGTCTCGATCAAACCTTACCAAAACCAGATCACCCCCCCCCCCCAGGCAAAGAAGAAGAAGAAGAAGAAGAAGAAGAAGAAGAAGAAGAAGAAGAAGAAGAAGAAGTGTGCACGATCCTCATCCCAGTCTTGCGTTCCTCGTCGCCCGAAGCACCAAGGTCGCCGAAGACCCCAGGCGTGCACTCAGACTTGAAGACGGTCCTCTCCACTGTATTGTCACGATCAAAAGAACGTTCAAGGGTACACAGTGAGAGGTCTGACCAACCGAGTCTCGGCAGAGTCCTACCCCTTGGCTCACACTCGAAGACTCCTCTACTACGGGCAAAGTCGACCAAGCCTCCCAGGTCTGAAGTGCCCCCAGGTCCAAGGTCCTGGAAGCACCAAGGTCCAGGAAGGCTCTCGTCAACTCTGCGCACCACCGCGCCGTCCGAGTCCTAGCAGATTTTGGACGGCACATCGTCACAAGACATGCTTTGGCGCGCTTTTCACTTTGCTTGGTCGTGTTTTTTAGTCCAAACGCGCGTTTTTGTTTAGCTAATTTCTCAAAAAACGTACTTTTCGGTTCCATTCTGTACGTCAGAATTCTGCCTGTCTTGTTGCTTATTGCGATCTGGCTCAGAATATACCCATGTGCGCTGAGACCCAACGCGAGGAAGAGGACAACACATCTACCGAGTCGATGGAAATATAACTGCACCTTGTAGACACCAACAAGACGCTCACACAGTTCATGTTCGCTCACTGAGCGCAAGCACAGTTTAGACTGCTAAATGCATCGGACATGCTCACAATTTGCCGCACGCTGGGCGCGCCAGCACGACCACCACGCGTCCATCCACCAAGAGGATACACACCGTCGCCTCGCCAGAGCTCAAGCAGAGAGAAATTGAGTCGGTGCAGCGATAGAAAAGCTGTGCCTTTCTGTCGTGGTGAGCGCGACGATAACTGAGAAGTCCAAGATCCGTATCGCGTAGATGAAGCAACGTCTGTGAAGCTGCGCACGCTACAGTTCTCTACGAGATGGCTCTCGCGCTTCCAGGCGCGCAACAAGCTGTCGTCAAGACACGCGCATGAAGAACCAGCGTCTGCGCTTGCTAGAGCAGTAGAGAGCTGTTATGCGCTACTAAGATCCTAGACCAGAAGGAGATACACACATGTCAAATTGATGCAATGAAAGCGCTGTAATACGTGTTCCAGATCACACATTGCTCGTTCTTACTTACGCAACACAACTGTAGAAAATGGTAATAAAGTATTTTTATTGTGACATACGTCTATTACATATATGACAATAGGTATTACCTATTGTCAATACCAACACAGAGATGGCGAACCATGAGTTCAAAATATTCAATCCAAACAAGTCACAGTCCAAGTAAGCATATGATGAATCACAACTCGAGTCGAAGCTCACCAAGAAAGAAGACGAACTGTGACGGGAGTGACTTGTTTACGCTATAGCAGAGGAAGCTTGAGTGTAATGTGTATTTTTCAACTCTGAGGTTTTTGATTTAGTTTTGAGAGTGCTCTCCACTAAAGTACGGAAGTACTGAGAGCCAACCAAATGCAGAGCGCCTCTAAAAGGAGTCCCTCACAATAGTGATCCCTCGCTAATGGAACACCTCGTAAAGCGAATATGAATGAGTGAAGGTCTGCTAGTCGTACCTAGCAGAAAGTAAACGGTGACCCCGTTACACGAACAGTTATATACAATCACCGATACGTATATTGTCTTTCTCGATGTCTTCTGTCATGTGCCTTGCCTTACTCACCTGTGCCTTGCTCACCTCCTAGATTTTGTCGATACTGGAACAGCTGAAAACCCAACAACACCGGCTTCGACATCGATTGCAATCGATGCGCACCTGGCACAAAACAAGGCGTCTCACGTGCGCGACCTCGTCGCTTAGGATTCGACGTGCGGTTATTGCCAAAGGGAACCATGTAGAAAAAATGTGTATCATCGACAACCAGCGCGAGCTTTGTGGTATGCACATTGCTCTTGATTGTCCTGCACTATATCTCTGGGTCTGCCGCGGTTGGTAGGGTCGTGAATTGGTCAAAGAGGGCGCTCAAGTCGAACAACGAGTTATCGGTCCTCTTTGACGGACGCGAGTTCGTCCGCAAAGCGGCTCTTCGGTTCAATGGCACCTTCCCTCGCTACACGCCCGCGACATAAGAGAACACGAACCCGATGTGCATGGCCGAGCGTCCACTAGCATGCCCACTTTGTCACGGGAGTGTGTTCCGTGACGTAGCTTATACGTGGTCTTACGAGGAAGCGATGGGGTGAAGCGCAGAGGAACTGCGCTGAACTCGGTATTTTCAACTGAGGTTTTTGTATTGAGATCATGCATAGTGATAAAAGTGAGGGAGCTAACCTAATTAGTGAGCCCACTGATGGGACGACCATGGTCGTCAGAAATCAGGTTAGGCCACTAAATGGGAGTCTGCTGTGCTCCTTCGTACTTAGCACAGCAGCCCCGTTACACACTTGATACACGACTGCCACGCAAGAAAATACAAAGCCCAAGCTCAAGCGATCCAAGCGTTCTTGAGTGTCGCCGTATGTAACCGGTACCAGCGACGATCTTTACTACTCAGTGTACTGAACTCGAAGCGCTCAGACGAGCACTCTAAGCTTTCACAATGCATCCCGTCGATATTGCTCACTTTGTTAACACTGGTGCATATGTTGTGCGGTTGTTGTGAACTGTCGGAGTCTCATCGAATCGCGAGTCGATCGATGAGTTTATCAAGTTCATCACCTCAAATATGCAAGCCTAGGCGATTTTTTTATATGCCCGTACCGAGTCAAACATCACCCCTGCATGTGACTACTACTTGAGAATAGATGTGAATACCACGTAGCATAACTGGGATAGAGCGGAAAGAGCTAACACATACCCACTCTATAGATGCAGTTGCACACAAATAGGCCAACTGCCACGTTTTGCTTCCAATGGTCGCTTGCCTCAACTAGTTTTGCAGGCTCTGCACACAGGAGTAACTCCAGCTATGGCGGCGAAACTGTCGCCGCATGCAATGCTGATAGCAGCTGCGCCAACCACACTGCCTGACAAGCTCTCGTCTCTATCGCGATACTTGATTGAAGCAAATCATGTGGTTTAAACATCAGTGTTGACAGATGTAAAGCTCTAAACACGTGAGACGCGGCGTGAAATCCAGGGTTGATAGGTTGCCAATATGATACAAGGTATGTTATCTGCCGCTTTATTATATGCATTTGTTATTCTTGTTGTGAGCTGTTCAGAGCATAATGTGATGAAATCCAACACAAAGAGATGGGAGCAAATGCATAGCCATCGTTGCGCGTAGCATCTGACCACTCCGTGTATTACGTTTATCAAAATCGAGAGTATTTGTATATGATAGAATGTATTGGGGTTGACAGTTTTTGTCCAAATCGACGTACGCATCAACACACTTAGCATGTTTTACCACTAATTTAGCCCTGAGATATATGTAACAAAGACACACCCGCCCCGAATAGCGAGTAAATGGCCAAACGGTGATGTGAATGCAAATCAATGTGGTCGCCGATGTACTCACTTATCAGTCAGATTACACATGTGAATTGATTTTTGCTCTCGACAGGCTGTTTACCGAGCGCTATAATCGGTTACTGTCCATTCTGGTTTAGTATTCACCACACGTATAAAAGTGACGGAACGTCCTAGTATCTTACTTTTAACTACTCTTGCTTTTTGTAGTTGCGTGCGTGCGTTTGCGCGTGTGTACGTCCAAAGGACACCCCTAGATGTGTCACGCCTTTTTAAATCAAGTCGGTTCTTTTGACTGGCTCTTTATTACATATTTGTCGAGACATGAAATCACTCTTTGAATAATCCACACTTGAGGAGGATTCGGGACATGTCCCGAACTGTCCCGGCTTTCAGCCGACATCAGTGTCATGCTTCTCGGGGCTCGCCTCCACAGCGAAGCGGAGGTCGGCAGCACCGCTCTGCATAGTGCGACTGAGGTTTGCGCGGTGGTGCTGAGGCGTCAACTCAAATTAACACTTAACAAATAACTCCAACCAAACATTATTTTCTCGCCCGCGCAGCGGGCGGCGCTCGGCTAGTCCACTTTAATTAGTTGTAATTCAGACTCGAAATAACGAGTTATTTACTTTCTGATCACCCAAAAAAAGAACAGATTGTGGTGGACAAAATTTGTGCTGACCACAAAACTTATTACAGTATCGGTCATAAGGAAGCACCTTGTCAAAATTACGCATATGTGTGCGGTGTATACATATACGCAATGCCGAGATGCGAGATTGCGAGTCATCGCCATTATTGTCACTATACGATTGTTAGTGTCAGTTGTTCTTAGCGTGCAGAGATTTAGAGACTTGTTTAAGTACTATGTTTAGTTATCAGCAGAGTAAAAAGCATTTTGAATGTTCCAAAGAGCTTATTGTTACAGTGTATAGTGCGGTATATGTATCAGTAATTCAAAAGACTACCAATTGTTTGAAACATGCTAAAATACTTCACGCATATTATGTTTGGTTCAAATTATTATTAAACAATGAACGAAATTGATTGATTAGAAAATATATTTGAGATGCAATGCTACCTCGATTTTTTCTCGCTTGAGAGCGGCCATCTGTTGTGCATCCACTTGTCATGACAAACAGACGATTCGAATCCCGCGCGTCCCGCGCATGAAACCAGCGACAAGTAAGCCACATTCAACTGTGTGCCGAATCGTTCGTCTTTACTGCGTTCACCAAGACTGAAAGAGCTCGAGCACGTATGCTCTGAGTACAATGCACACCATTGATATTCTCGCTGCTCGTTTGGCTTGCTCGCTCCACATACACCCACTCACTTGCTCACTTGCTCACTTGCTCACTTGCTCACTTGCTCACTTGCTCGCGATAGCAGACACGAGAAGTGCTCCCGGTGCTGTGCAGGTCGGCTGTCCCCTGTCAGGTTTGATCCCGTGTGTAATGATGCAGGTGCGGGACTTTAGTCCGCTCGTCCCGAAGCGTCTTCAACCTGGCAAACGGATAGCCGAGCTTTGAACGGCGATTCCGAGCCAAATGCCCGGCTATCGTTTTGACGCGATGCCAGCATACACTTGCCAAGTCAAAAGAGCCGGTCTAACCGCTTCGCCTACACGCCTGCAAAGCGGCGGGACCACTTTGCTTCTACGTTTATCGGGCATCGATCGAGCGGCCAGGCATACACGCCCGCTGCACACGCCTGCACGCGCACGCTCTCGCACCCCTCGAACAGCAGCACGCTTGAGATCGTATCGACCCGGACAACGTCTGCACCACCTCCATTTCACCTCGCCCCTCTCAAGCCTGCAGCACCTCGCACCTCGCAGCACGCAGCACGCGACAGCGACTCACACACACCAACACATACACAAGCGTTGCGGCGACAATGGGACAGAGCTGGTCGCGCAATGGCCTCCCGGGCGGCGGCGACTTTTATGTCGGGCCGATCTACGCGACGAGTCTGAGCCACGACCGACAGACCGAGGTGCGCCTCGGCGGCAGCAGCAGCGACGGCAGCAGCAGCGAGCTGCATACCGTGCAGATCGGCCCTCGCGGCCACCTCCCGATGCTCGACGCGCCAAACAACATGCGCAAGCAGGACGTGTTCAAGCGACTAGGCGTGGTCGTGAAGACGAGCGGCAGTCGGCTGATGCAGAACGCTGAGGTGATCGTGACGGACTACTACCGCCTCGAGGGCAAGCGCCTCGTGCCGCGCAACCGCGTGCAGGGTCCGAACCCGACGAACTGGCAGGGCGTGAAGGGGCCGGCCGAGGCGAGCTGCGGGCTGCGCGTGGGCGACACGCTGTACGCGATCAACCACCGGCTCGTGGTAAATAAGTCCAAGGGGCAGGTGCTACGGCAGATCAGCTCGCTCGTGGACAAGAGCGACGGCACGCCCGTGGTGCTGACGTGGAAGCACACGGAGGAGATCGACTCGACGCCGTGGGAGCTCGAGGTGTGTCTGCCGCCGCCCGAGGGCGAGTACGTCCAGCTAGAGAACGAGTGGGGGCCCGCAAGACCGACGAAGATCTCCTCCGTCTCCATCTAACCAGCCCTCCGCGCCCTCTGTTGTCTCTCTGGCCGCGCGACCGCGCCGCTCTCGCTTCGTTCTGCTCTCCCCTCCGTCTCTCCCGTTCTCCGACATGAAGAAACCCATCGTGTACACCGCCACCGCCACTACTACAACAACAACTACCGCCTCTACCACCACTGCTCTCGCGACGGCGTGAGCTGCGAGCGCGCGCGCGAAGGAAGCCGCTGCTGCCGCCATCCCGTGCATTCGTCGCTGCCCGCACGCGTGAGACGATCGATCAAGTACCAAGAATCCGCCACGCGCCGTCGTCGTACGTCCATGAACTTGTAAACACGCAGCGCTGCGTGGTCCCTCTCACTGGAAAGAGCGGGCGGCGACGCCGAGAGTACGTAGAGCGAGGCGGCGAGTGGCTCTGCGTCGCGCGACTAATATATTATTCCACTGCTTCTCGTCGCGCCCATCGTCCGTCGGTCCGTCGGTCATGCGAGTGAGTGAGCGGCGCCACGAGCAACAGGAAGAGCAAGAGACGACAGTCAAGCGGTCGATCGTAGCGTGGCGTTTCTATTGAACCACTTGCCACCACAGTCGGTCGAGGGCGTGGGAGCGAAGGAAGCACGCTCACGCAGCGCCAGTCTCTCTCTCTCTCTCTTGGTCCATTTGAACACACGCTACGCGCGCGCGACGCGCCTCGCAGTCTCGATCGAGCGGCGCGGGGTCTCACTTGCCTCGGCGCGTCCAGCAGCTGCAGCGTCGTCATGCGCGCGTCTGCCCGTTGCGACGTCACGCGCTGCGTCTTCACTCGATGATCATGACCTTCTTTAACCGCTCAAACATGCCAAACGTGATGCCGACCATGGGCACGACCTTCATGAGCTCCGGCGTGAGGCCGCGGTAGAAGCCCCGGACGCCCTGCGTGCGCAGCAGCTCGGCCGCAATGCCGCCGGGCGTCGGCGGAATGCCGTGCAAGCCCGCGTGGATGCCCGAGATCTGCAGCCGACGCCGCACAACGTCGATCGGGAACGTCACGAGCGACGACGCGATGCCGGCGACGCCGCCGCACACGAGCGTGTCGACCACGCTGATGTGGCGGCCCGTGTTCTCCGGCTCGTCGTCGTCCGGGAACCCGAGCGAGCGGCGCGCGTTCCGGAAGTCGACCATGTGGCCCTTGAGCGCTTCGTAGAGCGTAAAGTTGATCGCGAGGTTCGGCACCGTGACTGCGAGCGTCGCGCCGAGGCCGCGATAGAGTCCGCGCACGCCCTCCTCGGCGCGAATGCGCTGCGCCGCGTGGCGAATGCCGTGGTAGCGGATGTCTGAGTTGAGCTGCGTCGCGAGGCGCGTGCGGATGAGGTCGATCGGGTAGCACGCGATGGTCGCGACGGCGCCGGCCGTGGCGCCAGATGCGAACTGCGTCGTCCACGAGTTCTCCGAGAAGAGCGGGTGGTGGTACGAGATGATCGTGGTCTTGACCGTCTCGAACGTGAAGAAGTTGACTGCCGAGTACGGGAAGCGGTGCAGCACGCTCGCGCCGTTGCCTTTCCAAAACGCGAGCACACCCTCGTTCTTGAGCACCTTGGTGAACGCGCCAAAGACGCTCGACGAGAACTTGTCCGTGTGCCGCGTCGAGACCATGCTGTGCACTTGGAAGAGGATCGTCAAGCGGCTGAGCGGCGCGGTCACGGTCTTGCCGATGCTCCCAGCCACGCCGCCGGCAAAGAGCACGCTCGAGTGGCGCAGGAACTGCTTCTTCATGTCCTGCTGCAGCAGCTCGACGTCGACGTCGTCGGTCTCCGTGCAGACGTCCGCGGTGTCGCCGAAGCTCACGACGCCCGTGGTGTGGCGCCGCAGCGACACGCGCGCGCGCTCGTCCGCGCCATCGCTCGGCATGCTCGCACTCGCAGACGCAGACACACGCAGACGCAGGTCACGTACTCCTCCCTCCCCGTCAGAATCCGGCGGGCTGGCGAGCGCACAGGCGTGCACAAGCGACCGACTGAGAGCAAGAGCGAGAGTGAGCGTGAGTGTGTGAGATGCTCGCCACACATTCTTGCACAGGTGGAATCCACAGTTTAGCGAGTGATTTGCCATTCGCTTGAAGAGGCTATCACACTAATTTTGATGTCATAATCTCTCGACGCAATACGAACGCAAAAACCTCTTCATACTAATCAGCTGTCGTTCGCGCCAATCGCAAGACCGACTTGCGCCGCTACGCAAGAGCTCCGAGTGTCGACGACGCCGTCGCTGCGTCTGCGCGACTCTCGTCGACGCCTTCCGCTGCACGCGAGCCATGGCGGACGACATGCGCACAAAGCCGTACCCGCCGCTGCCGCCGAAAGGGGACGGACCGCGCATCGCGATCGTGCTGCCGACGACCGGCGACCTGCGTCTGCGCTCGCTCCTGCCCGACGCCTTCCAGCAGCAGCTCGTGATCCACGCCGACCCGACGTACTACCCGTACTACGCGCGCTTCGTCGTGCTGCGCAAGTTCATCGTGATGTCGAGCGACGGCGACCTGTACACGCAGACCGTGCGCACGACGCTCGAGCTCAAGGACCTGCCGCGCCAGCAGCTCCTGTCGCTGCCGAGCATCTCGCCATGGGACATTGTCAAAGTGCTCGACCTCGTGCAGTGCTACTCGGCGAACGTGAGCTGGGAGCTCGTGCGCGTGCGCTGGCAGAGCGGCATGGTCACGTGGCTCCCGATCGAGCTGCTGCAGCGCAACTTCGCCACGCTGCTCCAGGCGTTCTACGTCAACAGCATCAACTCTTGGGCCTTCCGCGACCGCATCTACGCGCAGAGCCTTCACAGCTTCCAGACCGAGGTCGAGCTGTGGCTCCACCACGACGAGTTCCGCAAGTTCTACCAGTTCCTGCGCCAGCGACGAGCGATGGCGGCGGCGGCAAGCGCCAGCGGCCGAGACCAGACGCCTGCTCCGCAGGGGCACCAGCGATTAGAAGACGTCAAGCCGGTGCTCAAGCGACCGATAGCACAGCCGCAGCAGCCAGTGCGACCAGCACCTGCGCCGCCGACTCGACCGCCTACGCAACAGCCTCCGCCGCCTCACTACCACCACCAGCAACCGCAGCAGCAACAGCAACGCACGGCTGCCGCCACCAACCACGACCGGAGCGCGCAGCAGCAGCAACAGCAACAGGCGACTGCGCCGGTGCGCGTTGAGCGACCGCAAAACTCTTCCGCGTCTGCTTCGAATCGTCCACCGTCGACTGCTGAGGCAAGAGAGAAGCGACCCCAAGCGCCTGCGCCTGCAGCGACTGCCACCAGCAGCAGTGCATCGTCAGCAGCTCGCAGCAGTAGAGAAGCTTCAGCTGGAGCGAGCCGCGACGCAGCGACCGCACGCCAAGCGCCAGTGCAACAGAGTCGAGACCCTGCGACTGCTGCAAACAAAGCGCAGTTGACACCAGCTCCAAGTGCGCCGTCAACTACGAATGCACCAGGCGCCACGAGCTCAAAAGCGAGCGACGCTCCGTCTGCGACCAGTCTAACGCTGTCGAAGCGGTTCAAGCGGCTGCGGAAGGCGCGGCTAGTGGACGAGTCGAGCGAGAGCGAGGACGACGAACTGGTTCCCGAGACGCCGCAGGCCTCGCCGCCAGCTGCGAGCGCGAGTGTTCCGCACGTGTCGGGGAGTGCGCTCATCGTTCCAGTGGCGATCGTCGACCAGGAGGACGAAGCTTGGGACGACGAGATGAGCAAGACGACACCGATGGTGATCGGCGACATCCGCTGCGTGTGCGGCGCGGACTCGGTCGGCGCGTACGCGGGCAAGTGGCTCCACTGCTGGATGGACGAGTGTGGTGTGTGGGAGCACGCCGACTGCGTGGGAGTCATCGGCCACGACGTGCAGACGAGTCGCTACGTGTGCTCGAACTGCGACGCCGCGGCGTGTCGAGTGCGGCGGGCGTCGGCAAAGGCGCAGCTCGTCGCGTGGCTCTTCCAGTGCTGCGAGAGCAAGAACTCGGTGCAGCTCCTCTCGCTGCTGCGGGAGAACCCAAGCCAAGAGAGCTCGAAGGACTGGCGCAACCCGAAGGAGCACAACATGACGCTGCTCATGAAGGCGGCGCGCTTCGGACTCGTCAAAGGCGTCCAGTACCTCGTGCACGTGGCCAAAGTGGACGTCTTTGCCACGGACGACGCGAGTCTGAACGTGCTCCACCACGCAGTGCTCGGCGGGAGTCGCCGATGCGTGCTCTACCTGCTCAACCAGGAGCCGAAGCTCGTCGCCCACCAGGACAAGCAAGGGCGCACTCCGGTCCACTGTCTGCTAGAGTCGCCGGCGCTGAACGATATCTGCCTGCAACTCCTCGCGAAAGACCCGAGCCTCGCCGTGACGGGCGACTTGAGCACGAACGCGCCGATCCACTACGCGTGCCGCGCGCTCTCGGCAGCGACGCCAGAGATCTGCCGCATCCTGCTGCAGGACCAGCCGCAGTCGATCCAAGAGGTGTCGAGCGACGGGCTTTCGCCGCTCCTCTTGCTCTGCGCAGCCGACTGGCGCCAGCTCAGCGCCACGAAAGCCGCCGCGTACGTGAAGGACGTCGTGAGCGCGATGCTCGACGTCGACGTGCTCGGGTCGTGCTTTGACGCGCGCGCGCCGAACGGCTGGACGGTGATCCACTTTGCCGCCGCGGCTGGCAACCACGAGCTCGTGTCGTTCCTGTGCCGCCACGAACTCGTGGACGTCCACGCAGTGACGACCGAGAGCTCGGAGACGGCGCTCCACATCGCTGCGAGCGCTGGCCACGCGCTGTGCGTGCGCGCGCTGCTGCGCTCAGGGCTGCGCGAGACCGCGAAAGACGCGGACGGGTGGATCCCGATGCTGCACGCTCCGAGCGCTGCGGTCATCCAAGAGTTCCTGCCCTACAAGCTCACGAAGCAGCTCTCGCGCCTGAACCGCATGACGGGCAAGTTCCAGCAGAAGGACCTCGTGCGGCAGTGGCAGCGCCGCGTCGTGACCGACCCCACGTGCTTTGACATGATCAACGACTGGTGCCAGAGCGACCTAGACCGGATCAAGCGTATGAGCGGTCTCTTCCTCGCGACGCCGTTCATGCTGCGGCTCGACAACAAGCTCGACTACCTGTACAAGGTCGCGTTCCCAGCCTACAGAGCGCGGCAGCAGGAGCAGAAGGAGAGCGACGAGACGGCATCTGCAAGCGACGCGCCGCCATTGATGCCTCGCCGCGGTCTCAAGTTTGCGTTTGGCGCCTCAAGCGGATCGTACTGGAAACAGTTCGTGAGGATGGCGAAGGGGCTCGAGCCAGAAGACTTCCGAGCGCCGATGCAGTTCACGATAGCGTCGAGTCGCGATGGAGGAGACGCTGCGGCAGACGCGAAGACAGTGCTGGCGCGCCTCGTGGGCGGACTCGCTGCGATCGAGCCGGGGTTCTTGAGCCACAACGCGAGCGCGCCGGAGGAGACGCGTGCGCGCACCGAGTCGACGGCCGAGGCGCTGCAGGCGCGGCTGCTGGACTTCTATTTATTGGGCGAGCTCGTGGCGCACCTCGCGCTCTACGGCGTCTCGCTGAGCGGTGTGCTCGACTTCTCGCCGTCGTTCCTCCGGTGCGCGCTCCGCGAGCCCGAGGCGGACGACACGCAGTGGCTCGTGCGCGCGCAGAGCTTCGCCGGCGGCTTTGAGCACGTGGCGCCATCGGTCTTGCGCATCCTTCGCCCGAACGACTTCCGCGTCCTCGTGAACGGCCGCGCGCACATGCTGAAGGCGAACGCCGTCGAGTGGGAGCTCGCGATGGACTGGTCGGCGCTCGGTGAGAGCAGCAAGACGCAGGCGTGGTGGTCGCGACTGCTCTCGGAGCTCGTGCTCGAGGAGCAGCAGCTCGTGCTTCTGCTGCTGACCGAGACGTTCACTGCCGCGAACCAGAAGCTCTGGTTCACCACGAGCGGCACCGTGCGCGTGCTGCAGCGACTCGTCAAGGTCTTGCGGCTCTCGCTCCCGTCCGAAGCAGACGACAGTGACGACGACGCGTTTCCTGACGACGACGCAGAGCGATCGCAGACCGATGCGGTCTTGCCGTTCGTCGACCAGCGAGCGCGCACGCTGAGCTTGCCGGTGTACTCGGACTACGAGGCGTTCAAGCGCGCAGTGCTGCGGTGGATCCGCCATATCGACGCTGCGTTCTGCCAGCGATGAGCGCCGGACGGAGTAATAGAAGATGGCTGTAGATCGAGGCTAGGACAGCAGGAAGAGGTACTCTTGTAAGATTGGCACGACTTGGATCTCCAGGAGCTCTGCGAACACGTCGTCGACGTCGTCTCTGGTCGCGACGCCACCGAGTTCGTCTGCGCGAAAGTGGAACAGCGCAGCAGCGAGCAGCGCCACGAGCTCGAGCGAGTCGTAGCCGACCACGCGGTCCCAGAGCAGCAGCACTTGGCTGATCTCGAGCACGCCGGAGAACGCCGACTGGATCCAAGGAAACGCGATCTCGAGCGGCTGGATGCCGACGTTGAGCAGGTGGAAGACCGTCGGCGCGCTCGAGCGCAGCGTGAGCTCCTCAAAGAGCTTGCAGAGCCCGAGGATTGTCGACCGGTCCGTGCGGATCGCGTTCAGCTTACTCCAGTACCGCACGTACATCTCTCGAAAGACAAAGTACATCTCGATCGACTCGTGGAAGAGGTACGTGAGCGGCGCGGCGTACATCACGAGACCGCTGAACGGCAGCAGGCCGTTTGGCGGCACCACCGTCGATACGTTTGCGCTCGTGTCTCCGTCCTCGCGTCGCGGTGCGTGGACTGCGCCGTTCACTTGCAGCGCGTGCTGGAGCACGTACGCGTCGCGCGTGAACGCCATCACGACGCTCTCGAGGTGGTCCTGGAAGACAAAGTAGTCGGAGCTGTCGAACGCCTGCTGGAGGTCGAGCAAGTACATGTCGTCGGTCAGGTACTTCCACTGCGCCACCTGCCGCTGGAGCTCCTCAAAGTGCTGCGTCGTCTCCGCGTTGATGAACACGCCGAGCGCTTGGCGCCAGATCTAGATCCACACAACAAAGCAGAGAGGAGACGTGAGTTGATGGCGCCACACACGCTGCGCGAGTATGCGATCGAACCAACGAGTGGACGCACGCGCGGGCGGAGGTTCGTCGGACAACCGGTCTTCGCGTACTGCCTCGCCATCGACACGCTCTGGTGCGCGAGCACGAGGTCTCCCACGCGGTTCTTCTCGGCGACGAACGCCTGCCGCTCGGACGAAAAGAGTTCGTCCAAGCCGATCTGGCCGTGCACGGGCGAGAGCTCCGCAAAGAGGCGGCGGAACTCTGCGAGCGGCGGCGTGTGCAGCTGCAGTCGGATCGATCCTGACGCGGCGATCGCCACAGTGACGCTGTCAGTTGACTATGCGCCATTGAGCGAGGCGCTCAGAGCAAGTACGTTTGCTAGAGGAAGCGCCACGCAAGTTGGTCACGCACCCCACGCGTCCTGTGGGCAGGCAGCAGAGTCTGCTGTCCGATTCGACGGCTTGATTGCTTGCAGCGCATGCAAGAGGTCGTTCCTAGTGACTCAGCCATTCGTGTGAGCACCATGAGGTGGAGCTGTTGTCCGAGTCGTTCAGTCGGTCATAGCAAGCTGAACAGCTGCAGCAGCCGCATGGACGTACCCGTCGTAGAGAAAGCGAGCGCCGCCGGACTTCCGCGGCTTCGTCAACTGCTGGTCGTCTTCAACACTCTCGCTTGGCGAGTCGTCTACCAATGCTGACTGCGCCGCGGATGGCGCAGCGTCGTTCCTCGCTGTGACGAGCGGCCGTCCTGATTCGCTCGCGAACCGCAACATCTCGTCGCGCGTGATCGCTTCCCAGCTCTCTCTCGCGCGCAGCACGACGTCAAGACTGCATCCGTGAGTGCTATGCGCGTCTGGCACGAAGAGTGCGTCGTCGTGCTTTGTCGGCTTTGTCGATGCAGCAGCAACGACTGCTTGCGACGCAGCGCAGTGGAGGTCGATGACCATGCGCTTGAGCGAGCTCACGAGACCCATCTTCTCGAGCACGCAATAGAGCAGCGGGTTGTCGAGCAATGAGAGCGAGCGTACGCTCTGCAGCTGCTCGACCGAGTACTCGGACTTGGCGAGCTCGCGCTTGACAGCGAGCTTCCACTCGTCGACGTGCTCGAGCGCTGCAAGCTGCGCTGTCAAGAACGCCACTTTGTCATCAAAGCTCGCGCTCGCGCCGTACTGCAGCAGCGTAGCACGCGTTTCGAATGCTAGCTTGTCACTCGTAGTTGTAGCTGGCACAGTCGCACTCGCAGCAGAGGTGGCGGCAGCAGCAGCAGCAGCGTCTCCAGCTGCAGCAGTCGCCATCCTCACTCTCGCCGAGTGACCGAGTGCGTGAGCAAGTGCACACGGATCGTGTCTTTTCGAGTCGCTTCGCATTTGATCGAATTATTTGGTTTTGAGTAGGAACTGATCGTAGGTTTTGCAGTATTTTGATGATACAAAAACGACGTCAGTAAGTACAGTGAATGGTTACGATCAGTTCCAAGTCAAAACCAAGTGACTCGATAAAATACGAAATTGAACCCGAATGCAAACCTGATTTAGGGACTTCTATTATAGGCGCCAATCGCAAGACCGACTTGCGCCGCTACGCAAGAGCTCCGAGTGTCGACGACGCCGTCGCTGCGTCTGCGCGACTCTCGTCGACGCCTTCCGCTGCACGCGAGCCATGGCGGACGACATGCGCACAAAGCCGTACCCGCCGCTGCCGCCGAAAGGGGACGGACCGCGCATCGCGATCGTGCTGCCGACGACCGGCGACCTGCGTCTGCGCTCGCTCCTGCCCGACGCCTTCCAGCAGCAGCTCGTGATCCACGCCGACCCGACGTACTACCCGTACTACGCGCGCTTCGTCGTGCTGCGCAAGTTCATCGTGATGTCGAGCGACGGCGACCTGTACACGCAGACCGTGCGCACGACGCTCGAGCTCAAGGACCTGCCGCGCCAGCAGCTCCTGTCGCTGCCGAGCATCTCGCCATGGGACATTGTCAAAGTGCTCGACCTCGTGCAGTGCTACTCGGCGAACGTGAGCTGGGAGCTCGTGCGCGTGCGCTGGCAGAGCGGCATGGTCACGTGGCTCCCGATCGAGCTGCTGCAGCGCAACTTCGCCACGCTGCTCCAGGCGTTCTACGTCAACAGCATCAACTCTTGGGCCTTCCGCGACCGCATCTACGCGCAGAGCCTTCACAGCTTCCAGACCGAGGTCGAGCTGTGGCTCCACCACGACGAGTTCCGCAAGTTCTACCAGTTCCTGCGCCAGCGACGAGCGATGGCGGCGGCGGCAAGCGCCAGCGGCCGAGACCAGACGCCTGCTCCGCAGGGGCACCAGCGATTAGAAGACGTCAAGCCGGTGCTCAAGCGACCGATAGCACAGCCGCAGCAGCCAGTGCGACCAGCACCTGCGCCGCCGACTCGACCGCCTACGCAACAGCCTCCGCCGCCTCACTACCACCACCAGCAACCGCAGCAGCAACAGCAACGCACGACTGCCGCGCACGCACTAGCTGGTGGCCTTGATCGCGAGACCAATGTGGCAGCTCTCAAGAAGTCAGAGCTCAGGCGCGAGCGAGCCATAACGATTGCAGTGTTGGCGTCAAGCACTTCGGTCATGACACCCGTGTCGGCAAGACTTCATGGAGCAGAGAGCTGGAGAGAGTACAACTCAACTTACTACTCACTGACTAGCTCGCAGTCCCAACAGTGCAGTCACACCTGCGCTTCGCACGAACTTGCCTTGTTCATGCACAAGGACGAACGAGTCGTTCCAAAGCAGGTCGTAGAATGTACACGCCGCGTAGACCTCGGACCCAACAGTGTGAACGAACACTAGCTCACGGTTCGACCGGAAGCCTGCCTCGCTCCAGTTGGCCGAACCGCTCACTAGTGTCGAGCGGTCAAAGATCGCGATCTGAGCAAACGCAAGCAAGTGTGTTAGTGTGTTAGTACATGTCAAGTAGTGCAGTGAAGTAGCAGTAGCACCACTCGCCTTAGTGTGCATAACGCCGAGCGGAGCACGAAACTCAAACGAGAACTCCCGCCGTGGGTGCTCCTCGCGCATGAGACGGACTTGGTCGTAGATGTGCGCGATCTTGGAGTAGCTCTTGTTTGCCTCTTCGAGATCGCACACGAGTTTCACCTTCCTACCACGACGTATGGCGTCGAGCACAGCGAGCTCAAGCTGCATGTGTTAGTCTAGTACATAGCACAGCAGAGACGGAGTAAGAGGCAGAAGCTAGACTTACCACCTCGTACGTGAATATGTACATTCCGATCTCCAGTGTGTCCTCGAAGGTGTTGATGAGTTTGAGCAGGCGGTCGATCTCGGCCTGGTTCCGGTAGATCTCTCGCCCGCGCTTGGTGGCGCACAAGCCGAGAGTGCCGCTGTGACTGCTTGCTGGTGGTGGATTTGAGGCGAGCTCGAGCTCAAGGGCTCGCTCTCGTTTTGCGAGCGCTTCACTCTGCTCGCTTGCTTCACGCAAGTGCCGCTCAAGCGCTGAGCGCATCTCCTCGAGCCTCTTGCGCTGCTTGCGGAGCAAATCGGCGTCGCGAGCGTTGCTTTGCTTCTCGTCGGCAAGGCGCGCACGCTCTGTCGCGACGCTCTCTCTCACTCTCTTGGTCAGCGCTCTCTCACTCTCTTGGTCAGCGCTCGCTCACTCCGGAGGTTCTCGCGCTCGTGGCGGATGGCGGCGCATTCGTGGATGACCGCAACTCTCTCTCTGGCCTCGATCATGGCTTCGGCGCGCACGCGCGACACAGTGCTCTGTGCGACGCGCTGGCGGCAGGAGCAGTTAAGCACTTCCATCGTCGCTGCCGAGCTCGCGCCCTTGACGATCATGGCCTTGGCAGCCGCACGAAGCCAGCTGTCCTGGGTGCGCGGTCGCGCAGTCACGCTGCTCATGCTCTGCTGTTGCTGCGGCGAGGCGAGAACGTAAGTGAGTGAGAGATGCATCGAGTGTGTGTGTGGTGTGGTGTGGTGTGTGTGGTGTGTCGAGCGTCGATCCTAAAACCCTAGACGCAAGTTGAAGCTGATAAATAGGTAATTTTATGTGATTTTTAGGATTTGTGCAGTACCGTGAAAGTCTCTAGCATACAAAAAAATAGATAATTTCACGCACTCGGTTATCGCCGACTTCGAACTTAATGTGGTGTAAACAGGAAATATCAATCATAACGAATCATAAAGAGGTAAAAAATATCGAGTATTGCAGTCTTCAAATTTCGTACTTAATGTAGACAAATAATCCCCCGGCTAAAGTGATTCGTCCCTAATGTAGATTTGAGCATTTTGGTGAAAAAGTATGACACGCCCGAAGTTACAACAGCAAAATTGGTCGAGATAGTTTCACCACTGTGAATCGACCCATGTCACACTCGACTGCTCATATTTGCACTGCAATGGCTCGGCGCTAAAATAGGATGTCACATCCTGAGAGCCGTCGTGAAAGGTTTCATATTTTTCTTCGGATTAGTGCAAGCACATTATGGCAGCTCTAGAATACTGGTTTATTGCACTATCAAAATGAACACACAGATCTTACCATTTTACATGATCGCGATGGCACACCAACACGTCCTAAACTGCACGACAACGCTCGCGGCACTGCGCATGGAGCTTGAAGCGACAGCCGCCCTTGCCACCTTCAGCATCGCAGCGTTGATGCAGCAGCTGCAGGTCGAGCTGACCGCCCCCTCGCTCACGCTTCAAGCTGAACAGGGCGAGAGCAAAGACGAGGAGGAGAAAGAACGACAGCGCGTCTCGTCACTCGTCTTCGACGCAGCAGCCTACCTCCACTACGCCAAAGGAGTCAACATCACGACATGCGCCAGCACTTTGGACATCGGCCGTAGCAACCTCTCGAAGCTGTTCTCACGAAACGGGGACAAGTGGCGTCGCGAGTACGACAGCATGATTGCGCGCGCGAAGGGCGATTCTTTTGTGATGCTGCTCCGCTCACAATCAGCGGCCACCCGCACGAAGATCATCAAGAGCATCCGCAACGCTTCTCGTACGATTGACTTGTCGATGTTCATCTTGACCAGCTACGAGGTGCGGTGCGCTCTCGCGTTTGTTGTGCGTGTTTGTGGTTGTTCTACTCACGCGTGGCTCCGTGCTGTCGGACAGATTGCTAGAGAGATAGCTGCTGCGGTGCGGAGAGGCGTTGTAGTCCGCATCGTAGCAGACTTTGATCAAGCTCAAGCTGCGACGTCATACATACGAGCTCTGTCAAACGAGCACTGCCCACGCGTCCGTCGTGTACGTGGATCGGTATGTGGCAATGCGCTGCGCACGCTCGTTGTATTAACACGCGTGCAGTTCTGTACTGTTCGCTACTTTGAAATGCGAGAGCTCATGCACGAAAAGATGTGCATTATTGATGGCTCGACTCTCATCCTCGGCTCCATGAACTGGAGCGAGTCAGGATTCGAGACGAACGCTGAGGTCGGTGCCGTGTTTGAAGACGGCGTCATCCTGAAGGAGTTCAAGGACCACTTTGAACAGCGCTTCGCGAGGAAGTATGTTGCTACGGAGGGCTACGCTATGCTCGAGCTCCAAGGCGAAGAAAACTGGTCTAAGCGAGATCGCGCGAAGTACGAAGCAGCCCAGTCGGAGAGCGAGACGCGAGCAGGCACGCCGAACCCTCAGTCGAAAGACATGCGCGATTGGGAAGTTCATGCGCCAACTCGGCATCGGAGCTTTCTGTCGACGTAGCAGCGACGAAGCAGCAGGCTTGTTTTTGGTATCGAAAGATCTGCTCGTTTGGAAGTGCGAGCGGTATAACCAAATTCGTCTGCAAACAGCAGAAAACATATCTAAACAGCATTGAATAACTCATAGTGGTTGCAAAGTTATGTTGTGAAACGTGGGTGGCCGTATCATTTTGGCCAGGAGTGT
Source organism: Pythium guiyangense (assembly GCA_003730235.1). Classification (NCBI taxonomy): domain Eukaryota; phylum Oomycota; class Peronosporomycetes; order Pythiales; family Pythiaceae; genus Pythium; species Pythium guiyangense. The sequence goes on from QXDM01000118.1 coordinate 44,128, forward strand.
AGTACAGTGAATGGTTACGATCAGTTCCCAAGTGACTCGATTAAATACGAAATTCAACCTGATTTCCTGGTCATCATCGACGCCATCATCGAGCTCTCGAAAAGCGCACTCGATCCATGCATTCCCTCGCTCGCGCTCGCAGTAGCTCGACCATGCTTGGAGCGTATCGCGCCGCGCTGCTTCTTGCAGCAGCAAGCGTGCTCACGATGCAGCACGCAGCGCAGGCGTTCTCGCTCTTTGGCGGGCCAACGATCGACGGCGAGACACTCTCGTGGGACGGCGATGGCGACAAGTTCACGCCCAAGAAGGCGTTCAAAGACGGCGACAAGTACATCAAAGTGTACGCACTGCTCGCTCTTTCATGTGCTGGTTGTATGTGCGCTGTACTGCACAACGCAGTGAGCTCAATGTGCATGCCACTCACTCACCATCGTCTCTTGCGCATGTGTTCAGGACGCTCACGAACTGGAAAATGGACGCGACGGCGAACCTCTCGCTGCCCGCGACAGTCAAGATGCTGTGCGTTGCGCGTACTCATGTGCTTGTTGTCTCTTGCGCCAATCGCGACTGACCTCGTGTTATGCTCGCGCCGCCAGGTCGCTCGTGAACTGCCGCCTCGAGTCGATTCCAGACGAAGTGCGCACGCTCACGCACTTGGAGAAGCTGTGCGTGTGCTCTGCGCCTGTGCTCGCTCTCGTGTCGTGCTCGTTCGCCGCTGACGCCTCCTTCATTCGAGTGTGTAGGAACCTCGCAGGCAACCGAATCACGAGTGCTGACGGCACACTCGCGTCTGCAGGACTGCTCCAGAGCCTGTACGTCCTGCTGTGTCTGTTCATGAGGACCCGCACGTGCGCTCGGTCTCACACGCGCTTGGCCGCGCGCTTTCGTCGCTCGTGTGCGTCGCTAGGAACCTCACGGACAACTACATCGCCACGTTCTCCCTCGCGCTCCCAGCCGCCAACACTCTGTACGTCCATGTCCCTACCACTCGATGCCACTACGACACACGCTCATGCGCGAGGCACTGACGACTCCTGCACATGTAGTGACCTGTCGTTCAACAAGCTGCTGGCGTTCCCGAGCGCGATCTTCAAGTCGCCGCTCACGACGTTCGCCGTGAACGGCAACGGCTTCCAGCTCGCGTCGGTGTCGCAGGAGCAGTTCGACTTCTTCGCGGGCCTCGGCGAGTTCGACGCCGACTTTGCGGCGATCACGTCCTGCAAGGTCGGCACGCTCGTGAGCCTCAAGGGCAACAAGATCTGCCGCGTCGAGAGCGCTGGAGCGGCTGTGAACCCGACGCTCGCGCCGAACGCAACGAAGAAAGCGAACGCCACGAAGGACTCGTCCATGGCCGGCGCTGCAGTGGTTGGTGGCGGCGGTGCGGCAGTGGTGGTCACGCCGGCTGCGACCGTCGGCGTGGTCGTGAACCCGACGACAGCAGGTCGGAGCGACAGCACGTACCTCCTCGGCGGCATGATCGCATTGCTGCTGGGCACAGTCGTCGGCGTGTGCGTGTTTGCGATCGTGACGCGGCGCCAGACTGCGCGCTTGCGCGGGAAGCTCCACGAAGACACGCCGCTGTTCTTCGACAGCGAGAAGCGCACGAACTACCAGCGCGAGCTGGACGCCGGCGACAAGCTCTTCCCGTCGAACGACCAGGTGCTCGTGACCTGGCGCGTGGACTACGACAGCGTGAAGCTCGTCAAGAAGATCGCAAAGGGCGCGTTCGGCGAGGTCTGGGTCGGGCGCTACCGCGGCACGAAGGTCGCGGTGAAGAAGCTCCTGGGCGAGTCGCAGGGGTCGTTCGAGGCGAGCGAGGACTTTGTGCGCGAGATCAAGCTCATGGCGTGGCTGCAGCACCCGCGCATCGTCGAGTTCATTGGCGTGGCGTGGACGAAGCTCGTGGACATGCTCGCGGTGATCGAGTTCATGGATAGCGGCGACCTGCGCTCGCTCCTCGACGCTGACCGGAGCATGACGTGGCAGGACCGCAAGCTCAAGTACGCGCTCGACACGATCGACGCGATCGTGTACCTCCACTCGCTCTCGCCCGTGATCATCCACCGCGACCTCAAGAGCCGCAACATCCTCGTGGACTCGCGCAAAGGCGCCAAGCTCGGGGACTTTGGCATCTCGGCCGCCAAGCGCGAGCAGGACATGACCACGGGCGTCGGCACCACGCGCTGGCTCGCACCGGAGCTCGCGCGCGGCGAGATCCTGTACACCGAGGCCGTGGACATCTACTCGTTCGGCGTGATCCTCGCAGAGCTCGACACGCACGAGCTGCCGTTCTTCGACGCGCGCGCCAAGGGCACGGGCGAGAAGCTGAGCGACTTTGCGATCCTCCAGGGCGTCGCGTCCGGCGACCTGAGCGTGAGCTTCTCGGCCACGTGCCCGCCCAAGCTCCTTGAGCTCGCGCGCCGCTGCGTGAGTCTCGACCCAAAGGCGCGGCCTGCGGCGTCCGAAGTCGCGTACTTGCTGCGCCAGCGCGACCTGCTGCTCGCGTAGAGCACTTGATGCGAATGATGTGTGAGAGAGCAGCTCGTGTAGGAAGAGAGAGAGCAATGCAGAGGCGCTTGCGTCCGTACCACATGACTGGTCTATTGGGTTAAATGCCGCCATCTGCTGCTGCGCTTGTCCGGTGCTGCAGCCGACTGATCTTGGTGAGCAGGCGCGACTCGTTCACGACAGCACCGCACGTCAGTCGACGTCATCGGCGGTTCTCTCAGCAGCGCTCGTCGTTGTCGAGGTCCGCACTTCCGAAAGACTGCTCATCCATTCGCGCACTCGCTCGCTTCTTCCCGACGGTGACAGCGACGCGCCATTCGCGAAAACCCAAGATGGCGATCGTCCAGCGCACGTCTCGCGCCGCCGCTGCGCGCTCGAGCGACGATGCCGCGACTGCACCGGGTCCGACCGCTGCTGCTGCTACGACACAAGCACCTGCTGCTACCACCACCACGACGGCTGCTGCTCCTGTGTTTCCTGCGCCAGACGCGGCGCATCCGCCCGGCAAACTCCGTATCGACGCGCTGCTTTTCGGCGCGTTCCTCGCATTCGTCGTGAGCCTCAATGCGTTGCTGCTCTTGCTCGTGCCTGGCGGCTGGATCCTCGAGTTCGCGGTGCGTCATCTACTGCTGCATGGGCTGTTGTGCATCATGCGTATGTGTGTCGCTGACACTTGCTACCTCTGTCACGCGCGCGTAGCTGCTTGTGTGGGCGTACTTCATCGACAAAGCGGCGTTCAACGGCAAAGGCCGAGCGATCGTAGCGTTCCGCCGCGGATGGTGCGTCTTCGCTTGCTCTCGTCCCTCACTCGCACGCGACTGACCGAACACGCGCGTGTGATGACGCAGGTGGTGGGACGCCATTCGGTCGTACTTCCCGCTCACGCTGCACCAGGAGCACGAGTTCAGCGCCTCGGAGCGCTGTCTCTTCGTGATCCACCCGCACGGCGTCTTTGGCTTCAGCACGTGGCTCTCGTTCGTACGTCCGCAGGCGCTTACATTCGCTTGACAGGCGTGCACTCACGTCCTTGTGCTCGTCATCGCAGGCAGCAGACGCCGTCCGCCTCTCGCGTAAGAACCACGACCTGGACATCGCAATGGCGACGGTGCGTCTCTCTCGTCGTCATTGTCAGCTGAGCAGTGGACTGACCGACGAACTCGTGAACGAACGATTGCCGACATCAGGTGAACGTGAACTTCTACCTGCCGTTCTGGCGCGACGTGCTCATGGCGCTCGGCTTCGTGGACGCGAGCTTCCAGTCGCTGAGCGCTGCGCTCCAGCGCGACCGAAACGTGGCCGTCGTGCTTGGTGGCGCCGCAGAGGTACGTGTGTGCATTGCGACTGATACTGCGCGTCCTGAACGCGTGATCGAGTGAACTGCAGGACTGAGCGATGCGCGTGTGCATGTGGCAGGCGCTCGACGCGCACCCAGGGACGTACGACATCATCCTGAACAAGCGCAAGGGCATCGTGCGCCTCGCACTCTCGACTGGCACGCCCCTCGTCCCGGTCTTTGTCTTTGGCGAGTCCGATCTCTTCTACCAGGTGCGCATCGTCGTGTACTGCGCAGCACACGCGTACGTATGAGAGCGCTCACTCATCCAACGCCTCGCTGTCCGTCGCTATTGCTGGCGCAGGTGCCGAACCCCAAGGGCTCGCGCCTGCGCAAGGTCCAAGAGGCGTTCCTCTCGCGCTTTCGCTTCTCGCCGCCGCTCTTCGTCGGCCGCGGCGTCTTCGGCTGCCCAGTCGGTCCGCTGCCGTACGCCGTGCCACTGCACGTCGTCACGGGCACGCCGATCCCTGTGCCGCACATCCTAGCGCCAACTGACGCAGACGTCGCGCAGTTCCAGCGCGTGTACCGCCTCGCGCTCGAGAAGCTCTTTGCAGATCACGAGAAGCGGTACTACGACGAGATCCTCCCGCCGCACTTGCGACCAGCGAAGCGCCCCGAGCTGCGCATCGTAGCATAAGGCTGCGGTCGTAGAGCACTGCTGTTCAGCTCTTGCGCTGGCACGGCAGCAGTTGCCTTGGCAGACTAACACCAACAAGTTCGCGTCGAGTTGCGTCTCTGATCGAGCATGTGCTTGCAGGTGTCAGATCGCTTCCACACACTTGCTGATGTTGTTGCCGAACGAGGCACTCTCAGCTCTCTTAGGACTCTCAGGTCTCACACGTTGCTGCTTCACAGACAAACAGCAGCAGCAGCACTCGCATGGTTGGACCTTGCGAGCGCTGCTGTCTGCTGAAGCCGAGGGCGTGCCGATGTGGGGCATGACGGTCCAGAACGAACCGAACAAGCTGCTGATCCAGCTGAGTCAGTGGCAGAGCCTCCGGTTCTCTGGCGCCGACGAGCGCGACTTCATCAAGAAGGACCTCGGTCCGCTCTTCCAGAAGAACCACCCGCACGTGAAGCTCATTGCGACCGACGACCAGAAAGCCGACTTGCCAGGTCGCATGGAGCCGTTCAACGACGCCGAGTCGAAGAAGTACCTCAGCGGCGTGGGCGTGCACTGGTACAAGAACCTCGACTTCTTTCTCAGCAGCGGCGACTTTGACAAACTCAAGGCGTTCCACGACAAGCACCCGGACTTGTTCATCCTACCGACCGAAGCATGCGAGGGGTACCTCCCGAGCTTCCTCGGCACGGGCACTGGCGTGAAGGTCACCGAGCCAAACACGATCTGGACGCGCGCGGAGAACTACGGCCGCGACATCATCGGCGACCTCAACAACTTTGCCGGCGGCTGGACCGACTGGAACCTCGCGCTCGACACGACCGGCGGCCCGAACTGGGCAAAGAACTTTGTCGACGCGCCGATCTTGGTCGACGAAGTCGGCGGCCAGGAGTTCTACAAGCAGCCGATGTACTACATCATGGGCCACTTCTCCAAGTTTGTCCCGGCTGGCTCCGTGCGCTTCGACTTTCCCAAAGCAAAGGACAAGTGGAGCAACATTGACCGCACTGCGTTCCTCACGCCCGAGAAGCGCATCGTGCTCTTCTTCTTCAACCGCCGCGACTCGGCTGCCACTGCGACTGTGCAGCAGCCGGACAAGAACACGTTCACAGTCACGCTCGCGGCGCACGCGCTCCAGACGATCATCCTACCGCCGTCTGCGTCGCTCCTCTGAGCAGCAGCGAGTCCACTCACAGCCACGTAAGCGCTGCTGCGTCTGTAGTGAGCACACAAGACCACTTGACTCGCGCAATCTCCACACTCAAGTCATCACAGACAACCATCTCTCACGCACTGCCACTCAGATTCAGTAGACGCAAGGACAAGAGTCCACGTTGCTACGGCTCGTATGTGTGCGTGTGCAAGAGAGAGATGTGGTGATGGTGTCTGAAGACGCTCGTGCACTTAAGGACAAGTGCTCACGTTGCGACGCCTTGTGTGCGCTGTCTCTCTGCGCATTTGTACGAGTGAGAGGTGGTGACGTCTGAAGACGCTCTCACACTACGCAAGTGCGAGCGCCAAGGCAAAGCGCGGATGGTGGCTACTGCTCATGCTGTTGCGGAATGAGGCACTCTCAGGTCTCACGCTGCGGCTTCACGTCAAAGCTGCAGCAGCAGTAGTAGCCACGCCTTGGACCTCGCGCCTACTGCTGTGTCTGCTGTCTCGTTGACTTGCGATGCCTGCCTTGCAGTCGTGACTTGACCGCCTTCTTTAGACACGACATGCGGATTGACAGACTGCGATCGAGTGGATGGATGATGCACCAAGTGCTCCACTCGACATAGCAAGAGACACACGCGTGCTGTTTGAAGCGAGCGATCGGCTCGTGCGCGCGTTCCTGCGGCCTTCCGCTTGCGACGCCGCAGCGACTGGCATGGCTGCTGCGAGTGCTACTTGCTGCAGATGCTGGTGCTGTGATCACTGCCGCTGGCCGATCCTCGTGGCGCGCGCTTGATTTGGATACCGAGTCGCCATCGCATGCGATCGCTGCGATACTGCGACGATGACAACGAGGCGCTATTGTGATCGACCGGCCAGTGTGTGTGTCTGCCGCTGTGTGTCTCCGAGTCCCAGGTCTCTCGTGCCAACGCAAGTCGCTCGCCAACTCGAGCGTTCGGGTGTGCAGCACGCACTCACTCTCCAACTTTCGCAGTTGCCCACCAACCAGCCAGCCAGCTCCCTAGGATCTCCACTCTCTCTCTCTCTCTCACTCACTCTCGCGTGTGCTCTGGTGAAAGCGACTGTCTGAAGTACTTTGCAGCCTCTCAACCTCTTCACAGCACTCGCAGCACCAGCAGCTACACTACTACCACCACCACCACCAACAACAACAACAACAACAACAACAACAAACATGGTCCGACTCCTGAACTCGCTCACGTCGCTCGCAGCTGCGACGGCCGCGCTGCTGACGGCGTCCACGCTCGTGACAGACGCGACCGGCTTTGTGTTCAAGGGCACGCCGCCGCTCGTGGTGAAAGGCTACCGCTTCTTCGACTCGGCCACCGGCGCGTACTTTGGCGCGCGCGGCGTCAACTACTACCCGCGACCGAACGCCGGTCCGCTCGACGCGAACAACCTCGACCTGTTCACGAACAAGTTCGAGCACTTGCGCCGGCGCGACTTTCCGCAGTTCGAGGCGCTGAGTGCAAACGCCATCCGTCTCTACGCCGTGGACCCGGACGCGGACCACTCGGCGTTCATGTGCGAGCTCCAGGCGCTCGGGATCTACGTCATCGTGGACCTGGGCTCGAGCTGCCAGGGCTGCGAGATCACCCCCGTGGCGCCGCCGGCGTGCTACCCCAAGTCGTACAAGGAGCGCGGCGAGAAGATCATCCGCGAGTTCGCGCGCTTCGACAACGTCATGGGCTTCAGCGGCGGGAACGAGGTGAACCACCGGTCGGCCGCCAAGGGCAAGCACTCGAACGCGCCGTGCCAAAAGATGTTTGTGCGCGACATGCGCAACTTCATCGCCGCGCACAAGAGCGCCGGCATGCGGCAGGTGCCGGTGGGACTCGTCACCGCCGACGCCGACCGCGACGAGAACGCGCTGTACTACAACTGCGAGTCGAGCTCGCTCTCGTACGAGCGCGCCGAGTGGTACGGCCTCAACACGTACATCCAGTGCGACGACATCGCGGACCCGAAGAAAGCCACGGGCTTCAACAACCTCCGCGACAGCTTCGCGGGCTACAAGTACTCCATCCCGGTCATCCTCACCGAGTTTGGCTGCACGTCCGATCGGTTCCCGACCGTGCGGGACTACACTGGCCAGCGCACGTTCCACGACGCGCTCTGGATGAACTCGCCTGACTACGCCGAGCACTTTGCCGGCGGCTTTGTGTTCGAGTACTCGACCGAGAACGCCAACTCCAAGTCCACGTCCAAGTTCCCGTTCAAGAAGTTCGGGCCGCAGAACTACGGACTCGGGTACCTCGAGCCGGAGAACTGCGACGAGGTGGATGTCAAGTGCAACTACGTCCCGATGCCCAACTTCGAGTCGCTCGCCGCGGCGTACAAGGCGACCGACACGTCTGGCGAGCCGACGCTGTCGACGTTCACGCCAGCGCCGGACCGCACTGCGCCAACTGCGTGTCCAGCCGGGTACCCCTCGATCAGCGACTTCACGTGGGAGGGCGGCCTGAACCCGCTCCAGATGTACTCGGCATCGGCCGTCGCGCGCTTCCAGTGTCCGACCACCGAGGCGGGGCTCCAGGCACTTGTAACCACGGGACTGTCCTCCGAGGCTGGTGTGATGGCGACCTTCTCGCCGACGATGGAAGCAGCGCCATCCACACTCATCAGCAGCAACAGCACTGGCATGGGGACCAGCACGGCTGCTATCGCTGCGAAGAAGAACGCGACTAAGACGACTGCAGCGGGCAGCGCACCAAACGACAGCGACAGCAAGCGCCCGACGCCTGTGCCGACCAAGAAGGAGACCAAGGCACCCGCGAACGACGCGGCGTCTGACATCGCGTCGGACCCGGCAGCGAGCGAGTCTGGCAGCAGCGGCAGCGACGACGACACGCCTGGGAAAGAGACGCGCGTGCGATCGACCAGCGCTGCCGGCGCATCTGCCAAATCCGCTGCTGGCGCACTCGTGGCGCTCTGTGCAGTCGCACTCGCACTGCTGCAGCATGTCTGAGTCGCTAGTGATAGGTGGATGATCTCTAGCGGCACCGACGCCCTTCACTTGCTTGTGTATGCGAATAGTACGTAGTCCAGCGACCCACTTCCACTTCCACTGCCTCCGTCTCGCTGTCTGTGCGTCTTGCCACTCGCCGCTGCGTGTTTGCTCAATGACACGACACCACAGGATGGCGCTGCTGTTGTCTGCAGACTTTGTATCAACGTCATGCATGTACGCGCTCGACTGACCAACGCGAGGTGCTGCAGGTGCAGTCGTTGGTCGCTCGCACGCCTCATGCACCACCTGATTGACTGACGGGCTGCCTTGAGTGAAGGACCGATGGACGGACTGTCGGCTGCAACGCGAGCAAAGCCAGCAGTGGCGTCTATTCTGCTTCTGTGAGCTTGTCGACACCACGTACGTCTACCTCTTCTAGTCCGATGGCGCGCGTGCAGTGGGACCCAGACAGAGTCGCACGCTCGCACCGCTGGCGCACGTCGCATTGACTCCGTTCGTCAGCACGCACGTTGCGAAGTGGGAGAAGCGCGATGCTCTGCACCGCAGGACTGGAGCACCCGCGACGTCGTCCTCACCACGCACACACTACACACACTACACACTAGACACACCATGCCACACAACGCGCTTGGACACGCGAAGGCGCTCTACGGCGCGCAGAAGTCCTGCTGGCCGAGGTTGAGCACGCCAGGCGTGAGCACAAAGCCGAGGAGACCGCCGAGCACGATGGCGAGCGGCGTGGGGAACTTGAAGACGGCGACGAGGAAGCCCGTGGCGAGACCGACAGCAGCGCCGCCGTTCGAGTGCACGGCCTTCTCGCCCAGGAGGAAGATCGAGGCGACGACGAGACCCGTGGCCGCGGCGTTCACGCCCGCGAGGAAGATCTTGAGCTGCAGGTTGTCGCGCACGCGCTCCCAGAGCGGCAAGAGACCGAAGAAGAGCGAGATGCCTGGACCGAAGAGCCCGAGCGCCGCGAGCAGCGCGCCGACGGGGCCGTAGAGCAGCGCGCCGAGGTACGCCGAGATGTTGAAGAGCGGACCCGGCAGCGACTGGATGAGCGCAAAGCCCGCGAGGAACTGCTCCTTCGTGACCCACCCGCGGTACACGATGTCGTTCAGGAGCATCGGCAGCATCACCTGGCCGCCGCCAAAGATGATCGACCCGATCCAGTAGAACGTGTAGAACATGGACACGAGCGTGTGCTCGCCGGCGTCCTGCGGGTGGAACACGGCGAGCAGCACGAGCACGGCGAACCACGCGATGACGATCACGACGCCGGCGATGGGCGAGATGCCGATTTGGCTGTGGGTGGCAGCGCAGGACGATCGAGAGTAGAGCGCGAGAGAGCCACGTGAGCGAGCGATCGATCGAGCGACAGCGACAGCGCCGTGTGGGCAACTTGGGTCGCAAGCAGACGCGCGCGTGCCACACACTCACACTCGTACAAGCAAACGCGCACACAGAGACACACACGGACGCAGGAAGCGCTAGGGCGTACCGTTCGAGGTGCTGGCTCGTGCTCTTCTCGGCCGAGATCTTGGTATGCGTGTGGCCCGTGGCGTTGAGCAGCAGGATCACGAGGCCGCCCGTGAGCAGCACGATCGGGAAGATCGCGGACGAGAGCCCCTGCGTCGCGAGGATGACGCAGGACGAGAGCGCGGCCACGAAGCCCTTGGCCGTGTCGTCGCCGACCGCCTTCTGCCACAGCCGCACGGCCGCGATGACGACGAGCGAGACGGCCGCGGGCGCGAAGCCCGCCATCCACGCCGGCAGTCCGTCGTGCAAGTACGTCTTGGCGCCGATGCCCGCGAGCGTCATGATCGTGAATCCCGGGAGCGCCCAGAAGAAGAACGCGAGCAGACCGCCGAGCGGCCCCGCGCGCAGCAGCCCCATGGACGTGACCACCTGCGTGGACGACGGACCAGGCAGCGCCGACGCGATCGAGAGCATCTCGAGGAAGCGGTCATCCGAGAGCCACTTCTTCTTGACTGCAGCAGACGCGCGCGCGGCACAGAGCGAGCGAGCGAGAGAGAGGTGAGCGACCGCGTCCGTACTGCGAGCGACTTCAGACTGCAAGATATGCGCTGTGCGTGCTCCACAGCCACACAGTCGCACGCGAGACGCAGTACGTACAGACAAAGGTGTCGTGCGCGAGCGCGATGTGCGCCGGCGGACCGCCGAAGGAGAAGAGCGAGATCGGGATGATCGCGGCCGGCACGGACAGCAGGCGGCGCAAGTACGACTCTTCGTCGCGCTGCGCCTCGGGGACGCTGCCGAGGAGCGTGTCGCGCTCGGTCGGATGGCTCATGTTGCTGGCTGGAGTGTGCCGACCGGTGGTCGTCCGCGCAGATTGAATTGATTAATGCCTTGTGCGTGCGTGCGTGCGTGGTGCCGACGGCGACGTGCGTGGCCGTCGCTGCTGCTGTCTCTGTGGCGTGTGTACGTCGTGCGTGGTGATGCTGATGCTGATGATGCGACCGCCTGCGCGTGTTCGGTTGGCTCGCTGTGTGTTGGTTGCTGGTGTTGGCGCTGTTGAGCGATTATCCGGACGACAGCTCATCTGCCACTCTCTGAAGCGACACGAATCTGCGAGATTCGCGGGCCACGCACAAGTCGCACACAAGCATACAAATCCAAGTCATCTAGCGGTATTGCGCTGCGTCTGAGTCCGAGTTGCGACCGAGTCGTGAGTGGTGGTGCCTCAGCTGACGACGCGGATGGACTGATTTGTGTACCACTCCGTTCCGAAACAAATGAAGCAAACAGGTTTTCTTACTGTTTTTCAGTCAATTTTGTACCGTTTTGACCGATTCTGGCCAAAATTGAAAGCTTTTGATCAGATCTATCTATCTGTGTGCAATTCAACCGCCCAATCCGTGCTGTTCTGGTTAATACTTCCCTTTCATTGGCTTGAAGGGGTTTTACGACGGTTTTACTTGATTTGAGTGTCTAATTGGTCTGTTTTCTAAATGTCTCAAAATACAGCTATTTCTAGCGCGCTCTCTACTAGAGCCCAGAGTAAAATTAAGACAAATTTACTTCATTTCATCTGGAACAAGCAAAAGAGTGGTAACTTCGTTTGTTTTGGAACGGAGTGGTATTGCAGGCATTTTAAAAAAATTGCTCCTCCTTTTGCACACGTGTTTCTGGAGTCTGGTTATGCTGCCACAATCTTTCTCGTCGCTGCATACCGTTGCTTCAGACGTCGTCTTCTCGAAGCGCCAAAACGTAGTTGCTGGTTTGTGTTTCATCACTGCCGTAATGGTAAATACTCTCCAATGTTCGCGCCCTTACTGATGATTTTCGTTGAGTACACACCGAGTCCGGCGTGTGTTTGTCGCAGCAGGAGACCTGGTGTGTCTCGAAGGCGATTGCCGTACGTTTGTGACAGAGGTGACCCGGTCGAGGAAGGAGGACAGGAGGACAGTTGGAGAAGGAAGAGGGAGCCGTGGTTGACACGTGGCAAAAGGAAAAGTGAGCTGCTTCTTTCGTGTCGGTTGTATTTGAGTGGTCATGGGAGCTCGTAGATTTGCTCCACACAACACAGTCTCATATCTAGTTATGTGACTGTTGCAAGCTAGTATTTGTTACTGATGGGTTGATTCACAGTATGTGACCAATATCTACAGGTTTGAGACGTGTGGCTGGATTGCTGATTCATCCACCAACAACGTTCATCGATACTACAGTTGTTTGGGCGCAGCAATGATCAATAGCAGCGTTGCGGCAGAATGCCGAAAAATTCACACCCTCGCAAACGCACCAGCCTGGTCGGTCCATTGTCCCGGTACCTAATTTTATTAGGTTATTCTGTTTGTCTGATACGCACGACCCCAACAGGCCAGGGCGCTTCGTCAGTCGATTGGTACGTCTACACATAGTCTCTGTCGCTGTTGTTTCGGCATTATTGTTAACATCTCACATATTTGTCCAGCTTGTTTGTCATTTTTCTCATTATGCTGATTTTGTCATTTCCGCAACCGAACGCGTGTGGTTTGTATGTTTTGCTCAGGCAGCGCTCAGAGGTCATATTTAAGGTATGGGACCTCTGACATAAACAAATCCCATTTCGACAACACTAGCAAACAAAGATTGAGTGCGGCAGGTACGTTGTTGGCTACCTTTGCTCGGTCGACTCCAAGCATTTGGTGGTGTCTAGGCTAAATACCGCTCTACCAACGTCAATTTACGTCAACCTTCACATAATTGGAGCACGGTGCTACGCTTGTAGTAGGTAAACGCGAGACCATAGTATATTATGATCTTCCGACAATACTCCGACAATACTCTGAAAATATTAGAGTATTGTTGGAAGATGATGCGGGTGTTACAGGCGTTATTCTCGTTCGTCAATTCCAGCAAAATTTATACCCTTTCAATTCTGTTGAGAGGGACAAAATCGTATTTGGCTAGCAACTGAGTGCTCCACGCCACTCAAATTCACAACAAACAAAAGAGCAAGAGCACGAGGAAGATGCCGAAGCGACCGACGCGCACGCGCATTAACGCAATGCAGAAGATGCGACTGTGCGAGCACAAGAACCAGAACCGCCATCTATCTCTGCGCGAGCTGAGCGAGTGGCATTTGCCGTGTTTGGCCTTGACAAGCCGCCGTCGCACGCCGCCATCTCCAAGCTTCTCCGAGCGCCAGTCGTTGCAGACGCAGCTCGTGCACGACCGGCCGTCAAGACTGTACGGTCTGTCAGCTCTCCTGACATCGAGAGACAGGCCGTGCGTTGGGTTTCTGCGTGTGAGCGTCCCTATCTCCATATCGTGACCTACGCTACGATCCAGCCCAAGGCCGCCAAGCTCCGCGCCGCGATCATGACCTCTGTGTCCTACGTGCTGATTCCCAAGCTCGAGAGGTTGCAACTCTCTCGGCTGGGTGCAGAAGCTGCTGCAGCGCAACGGTCTCATAGCGCGCAGAGTGTAAGGCAAAGCTGCGTCAGCTAGAAAGAAGGACGCCGACGAATGGAGAGAAGAGCTGCAACGCGTGACAAGTGAGTACAGCGCAAGCGATATCTACAACTTTGACGAATCGGCGTTCTTCTATTGCATGCCACCAACAACTACCATCAGCAAGAACGCAATCTCAGGACGCAAGAAAGACAAGAAGAGGACCACGGTGGCGATCGCATCGAACGCCGATGGGTCGTGTAAGCTCCCGCTACTGTTTATCGGCTCGGCTTGCCAGCCGCGATGCTTCGGCGGCAGCTCTGCGGAGGCACTTGGTGTGGACTACACCAGTGCCGCGAAAGAGTGGATGACAGCATCGCTGTTTCGAGCATGGCTTGAAAACTTTGACGCCATCATGCGTGCGGAAGGGCGTCGAGTGCTCTTGCTACTCGATAACGCCTCCTCCCACCGCGCGCCAGTCTCAACCACGAACGTCAGAGTCTACTTCCTCCCACTAAACACGACGGCGCACTTGCAGCCGCAAGACGCTGGAGTGATCCAAGCCTTCAAAAGCCGCCTGCTCAAGCTTCGCAATGACGCGATCGTGGACAGTTTAGATAGCATTATAGCTAGTGACGAAAATGAGGTAGCCGTTGATATCGGTCAGCTCTTCAAGGTGAGCTTGCTCGACGCGATGCGCTGGGCGCAAACAGCGTGGGAGTCAGTGAATAGCGTTACTGTAGCGAACTGTTGGCGCCACACTGGTATCCTCAACGAGGATATCTACGAGCTTGTGTCTGGTCTTGAGAGACTTCGAATCTCTTCTCCCTTCATGCACTCGCTTGCTCAAGAAACGTCCTCTAGAACGTAATACCTTGATGTTTGAAAAACCTCTTTAATTTGTCAAATCGAACGTCGAAAACCCCATTGACTTTTGAGAATAACGCCTGTACAAATCAACTCAATTATAGGATTGTATTTTACCACAATCCAACAACATTCAAGTTCACAATACATCCCGAATCGGATGATTGGTTCATATTTGTAGGAGTAAATGATTGCAATACCACTCCGTTCCAAAACAAACGAAGTTACCACTCTTTTGCTTGTTCCAGATGAAATGAAGTAAATTTGTCTTAATTTTACTCTGGGCTCTAGTAGAGAGCGCGCTAGAAATAGCTGTATTTTGAGACATTTAGAAAACAGACCAATTAGACACTCAAATCAAGTAAAACCGTCGTAAAACCCCTTCAAGCCAATGAAAGGGAAGTATTAACCAGAACAGCACGGATTGGGCGGTTGAATTGCACACAGATAGATAGATCTGATCAAAAGCTTTCAATTTTGGCCAGAATCGGTCAAAACGGTACAAAATTGACTGAAAAACAGTAAGAAAACCTGTTTGCTTCATTTGTTTCGGAACGGAGTGGTACACAAATCAGTCCATCCGCGTCGTCAGCTGAGGCACCACCACTCACGACTCGGTCGCAACTCGGACTCAGACGCAGCGCAATACCGCTAGATGACTTGGATTTGTATGCTTGTGTGCGACTTGTGCGTGGCCCGCGAATCTCGCAGATTCGTGTCGCTTCAGAGAGTGGCAGATGAGCTGTCGTCCGGATAATCGCTCAACAGCGCCAACACCAGCAACCAACACACAGCGAGCCAACCGAACACGCGCAGGCGGTCGCATCATCAGCATCAGCATCACCACGCACGACGTACACACGCCACAGAGACAGCAGCAGCGACGGCCACGCACGTCGCCGTCGGCACCACGCACGCACGCACGCACAAGGCATTAATCAATTCAATCTGCGCGGACGACCACCGGTCGGCACACTCCAGCCAGCAACATGAGCCATCCGACCGAGCGCGACACGCTCCTCGGCAGCGTCCCCGAGGCGCAGCGCGACGAAGAGTCGTACTTGCGCCGCCTGCTGTCCGTGCCGGCCGCGATCATCCCGATCTCGCTCTTCTCCTTCGGCGGTCCGCCGGCGCACATCGCGCTCGCGCACGACACCTTTGTCTGTACGTACTGCGTCTCGCGTGCGACTGTGTGGCTGTGGAGCACGCACAGCGCATATCTTGCAGTCTGAAGTCGCTCGCAGTACGGACGCGGTCGCTCACCTCTCTCTCGCTCGCTCGCTCTGTGCCGCGCGCGCGTCTGCTGCAGTCAAGAAGAAGTGGCTCTCGGATGACCGCTTCCTCGAGATGCTCTCGATCGCGTCGGCGCTGCCTGGTCCGTCGTCCACGCAGGTGGTCACGTCCATGGGGCTGCTGCGCGCGGGGCCGCTCGGCGGTCTGCTCGCGTTCTTCTTCTGGGCGCTCCCGGGATTCACGATCATGACGCTCGCGGGCATCGGCGCCAAGACGTACTTGCACGACGGACTGCCGGCGTGGATGGCGGGCTTCGCGCCCGCGGCCGTCTCGCTCGTCGTCATCGCGGCCGTGCGGCTGTGGCAGAAGGCGGTCGGCGACGACACGGCCAAGGGCTTCGTGGCCGCGCTCTCGTCCTGCGTCATCCTCGCGACGCAGGGGCTCTCGTCCGCGATCTTCCCGATCGTGCTGCTCACGGGCGGCCTCGTGATCCTGCTGCTCAACGCCACGGGCCACACGCATACCAAGATCTCGGCCGAGAAGAGCACGAGCCAGCACCTCGAACGGTACGCCCTAGCGCTTCCTGCGTCCGTGTGTGTCTCTGTGTGCGCGTTTGCTTGTACGAGTGTGAGTGTGTGGCACGCGCGCGTCTGCTTGCGACCCAAGTTGCCCACACGGCGCTGTCGCTGTCGCTCGATCGATCGCTCGCTCACGTGGCTCTCTCGCGCTCTACTCTCGATCGTCCTGCGCTGCCACCCACAGCCAAATCGGCATCTCGCCCATCGCCGGCGTCGTGATCGTCATCGCGTGGTTCGCCGTGCTCGTGCTGCTCGCCGTGTTCCACCCGCAGGACGCCGGCGAGCACACGCTCGTGTCCATGTTCTACACGTTCTACTGGATCGGGTCGATCATCTTTGGCGGCGGCCAGGTGATGCTGCCGATGCTCCTGAACGACATCGTGTACCGCGGGTGGGTCACGAAGGAGCAGTTCCTCGCGGGCTTTGCGCTCATCCAGTCGCTGCCGGGTCCGCTCTTCAACATCTCGGCGTACCTCGGCGCGCTGCTCTACGGCCCCGTCGGCGCGCTGCTCGCGGCGCTCGGGCTCTTCGGTCCAGGCATCTCGCTCTTCTTCGGTCTCTTGCCGCTCTGGGAGCGCGTGCGCGACAACCTGCAGCTCAAGATCTTCCTCGCGGGCGTGAACGCCGCGGCCACGGGTCTCGTCGTCGCCTCGATCTTCCTCCTGGGCGAGAAGGCCGTGCACTCGAACGGCGGCGCTGCTGTCGGTCTCGCCACGGGCTTCCTCGTCGCCGTCTTCAAGTTCCCCACGCCGCTCGCCATCGTGCTCGGCGGTCTCCTCGGCTTTGTGCTCACGCCTGGCGTGCTCAACCTCGGCCAGCAGGACTTCTGCGCGCCGTAGAGCGCCTTCGCGTGTCCAAGCGCGTTGTGTGGCATGGTGTGTCTAGTGTGTAGTGTGTGTAGTGTGTGCGTGGTGAGGACGACGTCGCGGGTGCTCCAGTCCTGCGGTGCAGAGCATCGCGCTTCTCCCACTTCGCAACGTGCGTGCTGACGAACGGAGTCAATGCGACGTGCGCCAGCGGTGCGAGCGTGCGACTCTGTCTGGGTCCCACTGCACGCGCGCCATCGGACTAGAAGAGGTAGACGTACGTGGTGTCGACAAGCTCACAGAAGCAGAATAGACGCCACTGCTGGCTTTGCTCGCGTTGCAGCCGACAGTCCGTCCATCGGTCCTTCACTCAAGGCAGCCCGTCAGTCAATCAGGTGGTGCATGAGGCGTGCGAGCGACCAACGACTGCACCTGCAGCACCTCGCGTTGGTCAGTCGAGCGCGTACATGCATGACGTTGATACAAAGTCTGCAGACAACAGCAGCGCCATCCTGTGGTGTCGTGTCATTGAGCAAACACGCAGCGGCGAGTGGCAAGACGCACAGACAGCGAGACGGAGGCAGTGGAAGTGGAAGTGGAAGTGGGTCGCTGGACTACGTACTATTCGCATACACAAGCAAGTGAAGGGCGTCGGTGCCGCTAGAGATCATCCACCTATCACTAGCGACTCAGACATGCTGCAGCAGTGCGAGTGCGACTGCACAGAGCGCCACGAGTGCGCCAGCAGCGGATTTGGCAGATGCGCCGGCAGCGCTGGTCGATCGCACGCGCGTCTCTTTCCCAGGCGTGTCGTCGTCGCTGCCGCTGCTGCCAGACTCGCTCGCCGCCGGGTCCGACGCGATGTCAGACGCCGCGTCGTTCGCGGGTGCCTTGGTCTCCTTCTTGGTCGGCACAGGCGTCGGGCGCTTGCTGTCGCTGTCGTTTGGTGCGCTGCCCGCTGCAGTCGTCTTAGTCGCGTTCTTCTTCGCAGCGATAGCAGCCGTGCTGGTCCCCATGCCAGTGCTGTTGCTGCTGATGAGTGTGGATGGCGCTGCTTCCATCGTCGGCGAGAAGGTCGCCATCACACCAGCCTCGGAGGACAGTCCCGTGGTTACAAGTGCCTGGAGCCCCGCCTCGGTGGTCGGACACTGGAAGCGCGCGACGGCCGATGCCGAGTACATCTGGAGCGGGTTCAGGCCGCCCTCCCACGTGAAGTCGCTGATCGAGGGGTACCCGGCTGGACACGCAGTTGGCGCAGTGCGGTCCGGCGCTGGCGTGAACGTCGACAGCGTCGGCTCGCCAGACGTGTCGGTCGCCTTGTACGCCGCGGCGAGCGACTCGAAGTTGGGCATCGGGACGTAGTTGCACTTGACATCCACCTCGTCGCAGTTCTCCGGCTCGAGGTACCCGAGTCCGTAGTTCTGCGGCCCGAACTTCTTGAACGGGAACTTGGACGTGGACTTGGAGTTGGCGTTCTCGGTCGAGTACTCGAACACAAAGCCGCCGGCAAAGTGCTCGGCGTAGTCAGGCGAGTTCATCCAGAGCGCGTCGTGGAACGTGCGCTGGCCAGTGTAGTCCCGCACGGTCGGGAACCGATCGGACGTGCAGCCAAACTCGGTGAGGATGACCGGGATGGAGTACTTGTAGCCCGCGAAGCTGTCGCGGAGGTTGTTGAAGCCCGTGGCTTTCTTCGGGTCCGCGATGTCGTCGCACTGGATGTACGTGTTGAGGCCGTACCACTCGGCGCGCTCGTACGAGAGCGAGCTCGACTCGCAGTTGTAGTACAGCGCGTTCTCGTCGCGGTCGGCGTCGGCGGTGACGAGTCCCACCGGCACCTGCCGCATGCCGGCGCTCTTGTGCGCGGCGATGAAGTTGCGCATGTCGCGCACAAACATCTTTTGGCACGGCGCGTTCGAGTGCTTGCCCTTGGCGGCCGACCGGTGGTTCACCTCGTTCCCGCCGCTGAAGCCCATGACGTTGTCGAAGCGCGCGAACTCGCGGATGATCTTCTCGCCGCGCTCCTTGTACGACTTGGGGTAGCACGCCGGCGGCGCCACGGGGGTGATCTCGCAGCCCTGGCAGCTCGAGCCCAGGTCCACGATGACGTAGATCCCGAGCGCCTGGAGCTCGCACATGAACGCCGAGTGGTCCGCGTCCGGGTCCACGGCGTAGAGACGGATGGCGTTTGCACTCAGCGCCTCGAACTGCGGAAAGTCGCGCCGGCGCAAGTGCTCGAACTTGTTCGTGAACAGGTCGAGGTTGTTCGCGTCGAGCGGACCGGCGTTCGGTCGCGGGTAGTAGTTGACGCCGCGCGCGCCAAAGTACGCGCCGGTGGCCGAGTCGAAGAAGCGGTAGCCTTTCACCACGAGCGGCGGCGTGCCCTTGAACACAAAGCCGGTCGCGTCTGTCACGAGCGTGGACGCCGTCAGCAGCGCGGCCGTCGCAGCTGCGAGCGACGTGAGCGAGTTCAGGAGTCGGACCATGTTTGTTGTTGTTGTTGTTGTTGTTGTTGTTGGTGGTGGTGGTGGTAGTAGTGTAGCTGCTGGTGCTGCGAGTGCTGTGAAGAGGTTGAGAGGCTGCAAAGTACTTCAGACAGTCGCTTTCACCAGAGCACACGCGAGAGTGAGTGAGAGAGAGAGAGTGGAGATCCTAGGGAGCTGGCTGGCTGGTTGGTGGGCAACTGCGAAAGTTGGAGAGTGAGTGCGTGCTGCACACCCGAACGCTCGAGTTGGCGAGCGACTTGCGTTGGCACGAGAGACCTGGGACTCGGAGACACACAGCGGCAGACACACACACTGGCCGGTCGATCACAATAGCGCCTCGTTGTCATCGTCGCAGTATCGCAGCGATCGCATGCGATGGCGACTCGGTATCCAAATCAAGCGCGCGCCACGAGGATCGGCCAGCGGCAGTGATCACAGCACCAGCATCTGCAGCAAGTAGCACTCGCAGCAGCCATGCCAGTCGCTGCGGCGTCGCAAGCGGAAGGCCGCAGGAACGCGCGCACGAGCCGATCGCTCGCTTCAAACAGCACGCGTGTGTCTCTTGCTATGTCGAGTGGAGCACTTGGTGCATCATCCATCCACTCGATCGCAGTCTGTCAATCCGCATGTCGTGTCTAAAGAAGGCGGTCAAGTCACGACTGCAAGGCAGGCATCGCAAGTCAACGAGACAGCAGACACAGCAGTAGGCGCGAGGTCCAAGGCGTGGCTACTACTGCTGCTGCAGCTTTGACGTGAAGCCGCAGCGTGAGACCTGAGAGTTCCTCATTCCGCAACAGCATGAGCAGTAGCCACCATCCGCGCTTTGCCTTGGCGCTCGCACTTGCGTAGTGTGAGAGCGTCTTCAGACGTCACCACCTCTCACTCGTACAAATGCGCAGAGAGACAGCGCACACAAGGCGTCGCAACGTGAGCACTTGTCCTTAAGTGCACGAGCGTCTTCAGACACCATCACCACATCTCTCTCTTGCACACGCACACATACGAGCCGTAGCAACGTGGACTCTTGTCCTTGCGTCTACTGAATCTGAGTGGCAGTGCGTGAGAGATGGTTGTCTGTGATGACTTGAGTGTGGAGATTGCGCGAGTCAAGTGGTCTTGTGTGCTCACTACAGACGCAGCAGCGCTTACGTGGCTGTGAGTGGACTCGCTGCTGCTCAGAGGAGCGACGCAGACGGCGGTAGGATGATCGTCTGGAGCGCGTGCGCCGCGAGCGTGACTGTGAACGTGTTCTTGTCCGGCTGCTGCACAGTCGCAGTGGCAGCCGAGTCGCGGCGGTTGAAGAAGAAGAGCACGATGCGCTTCTCGGGCGTGAGGAACGCAGTGCGGTCAATGTTGCTCCACTTGTCCTTTGCTTTGGGAAAGTCGAAGCGCACGGAGCCAGCCGGGACAAACTTGGAGAAGTGGCCCATGATGTAGTACATCGGCTGCTTGTAGAACTCCTGGCCGCCGACTTCGTCGACCAAGATCGGCGCGTCGACAAAGTTCTTTGCCCAGTTCGGGCCGCCGGTCGTGTCGAGCGCGAGGTTCCAGTCGGTCCAGCCGCCGGCAAAGTTGTTGAGGTCGCCGATGATGTCGCGGCCGTAGTTCTCCGCGCGCGTCCAGATCGTGTTTGGCTCGGTGACCTTCACGCCAGTGCCCGTGCCGAGGAAGCTCGGGAGGTACCCCTCGCATGCTTCGGTCGGTAGGATGAACAAGTCCGGGTGCTTGTCGTGGAACGCCTTGAGTTTGTCAAAGTCGCCGCTGCTGAGAAAGAAGTCGAGGTTCTTGTACCAGTGCACGCCCACGCCGCTGAGGTACTTCTTCGACTCGGCGTCGTTGAACGGCTCCATGCGACCTGGCAAGTCGGCTTTCTGGTCGTCGGTCGCAATGAGCTTCACGTGCGGGTGGTTCTTCTGGAAGAGCGGACCGAGGTCCTTCTTGATGAAGTCGCGCTCGTCGGCGCCAGAGAACCGGAGGCTCTGCCACTGACTCAGCTGGATCAGCAGCTTGTTCGGTTCGTTCTGGACCGTCATGCCCCACATCGGCACGCCCTCGGCTTCGTACGCGCTGATGAACTTGGAGTAGTACAACGCAAGAGCCTTCCAGTACGGCTCGCCGGGCATTCCTTTGAGCTTCGCGTTGATCGTCGTGTTGCCTTCCGCCATCCACGACGGCGGCGCCCACGACGACGCAAAGAGCTTGATCTCGCGCTTAGTCGTTGCGAGTGCGCGCTTGATCAAATCGAGCTTGTTCGATGTCGGCGCCTTGTCCACGTCGATGCTGAAGTGCGTCATGTCGAGGTCGCCCTCGACAGGGTTGTACGAGTAGATGCTCGTGGAAAAGTCGCTCGAGGCGATCGGAATGCGGCCGAGCGAGTACTCGAGTCCGCTCGACGAGTAGTACGCGTCCAGGACCTTTTGCTGCAGCGCCGGCTTGAGCTTGTACACGTTGATCGCCGCGGCGTCCGTGAACGCGCCGCCAAAGCCCAGCACTTGCTGGTAGAGCAGGCTCAGGTTGAGCGTGAACTCGATGTCCTGCTTGCTCCCAGGCGTGTTGATCGGCACGACTTCGTACTTGAGGCGGTCGCCAGCCTTCGACGTGCGGTACACGCCGACTTGGCCAGCTTTGAGACTCTCGTGGCCAGTCGTGACCGCGTCGCAGCTCGTCTCGGTGCACACGCACACGCCCTCGAGGTTCTTCTGGTAGCGCGCCGACCAGTTCGAGCAGAGCGTGATGGCGGCGGCTTCTGTCTCTGCGCTCGCGAGCTGCGCGAACAGCGTCGCAGCGAGCGCGCCCAGGACGTACAACGCGCGCATGATACTCGCAGCAGCAGTCGGTTGAATGTCGCGAGGTCAGCGATGAAGGCAGCGGATTTGCGAGTGAGCGCTTGCCCGCGTGTGTGTAAGAGAGAGACTCGCCGATGCCCAAGCGCATGGACAATCGGACGCGCTGCGGTGTTGAGTCCTCGCGCGTGTGTTGATGCTGTTCGCTGCGACACCAGATGCGCGCGGATCTTCGAAGTCGTAAAGAAGAGCCGCTGCGTGATTACACACGAACACTTTCGAGCGGATGTCGTCCATGTCGGTGCTTCACGATCGCTGGCGTATCTGTGCATCGCGATGCCGATGTCGAGAGAGGCGAGGTGCGTGTAGTGTGTGGTCGATAGCGGCGGCTCGGTGTGCTTGCATGTGTTGACTGTCTCGACGCTCTCATGGCGAAGCGCTGGTTTTGACGGCTCTGGATGTGAACGATACGAGGTTGCTTGGTCGTCCTTGAAATCCGCTGTACGCTCCGATTATCCCCACTTGACTGCTCGCTGACTCGCAGTCGCCTCCTCACACTCGCACACTCGCTCAAGTCATCTCTCAAGCGGCAGCGAGCGAGCGCTCTTGATGGCAATCGCAGCTGGGTCCTGTCAGGTGTTTGCCTTTTGATGACCACGACGCACGTGAATGGCCGACTTGACTGAATGACCGCTGTCAAGGCGCTTGGTGCTGCCGCCGTGTGTGAGCAGTAGGCCGTGAATCGGAGACTGCTGAGCACAGGACTGCTGCGAGGTGTTCAATGACTTGCGAAGGCAGTGAGTGTGTGGCGAGAGCGCTAACCTGCATGGGTTGTGAGCGAGCGAGTGAACGAATCACAAAGGGCACGAGCGATTACTCTCAGCGACCAGCTCCGCGTTGTGAACAGCAGCAGCCGCACAAGCAGCAACAGTAGCAAAGTCAACGAGACCAGACGAGTCCGCAGCACATTGAGGGAGACTCAACAATGGATCGACGACAGAGGCCTTGGGTCCATGATGATGACCATTATAGTCACTCGTATTGGCAGTCATTGCGATCTCACGATCCAGTTCTCGGCTAGTTCGAGCGCGCATCACCACGTCGCTATAGCGCACAAGAGGCCAAGCCCAACGACGATCGCGCTCCAGCGAGCTCGCTTGGCACTCATGCTCGATGGCGACGCCACTGGTGTCTTTGTCTCGGAGCTGCTATCGCCAGCAGGCGCCGAGTCTGTCGCAACGACGATCGTCTGGACGGCGTTGGCTGGGAGCGTGACCTGGAAGTGGCGCTTCTCGCTCACGAGACTGAAGCGCACGGTCTTCTCGGTCGCGTCACGGTTCTGGAGCACCACGACCAGGCGCTTCTCGGGCGTCAGGAACGCCACGCGATCCACTCTCTTGAACGCACTGGCTGTGGCGTCCGAGGCATTCAACGCGACGCGCACCGACTTTGGCGGGAGGAACTTGGAGAAGTGACCCATGACGTAGTACATCGGCTGCTTGTAGAACTCGCGCTTGCCGACTTCGTCGACCAGGATCGGCGCGTCGACGACGTTGTCCGCCCAGTTCGGCCCGCCCTTCGTATCGAGCACGAGGTTCCAGTCCGTCCAGCCGCTCGCGAACGACGCGAGGTCGTTGATGATGTCGCGCGCGTAGATCTCGCCGCGCTTCCACACAACGTCGGGCTCGAGCATGCGCACGCCGACGCCAGTGCCGAGGCCCTTGATGAGCGACCCCGCGCAGGCTTCCGTGGCGAGGATGAAGACGTCCGGGTGGAGCGCGTGGAAGTCCGCGAGCGCGTGGAAGTTCCCGAGCGAGTCCGTGACAAAGTCGAGGTTCTTGTACCAGTGCACGCCAATGCCCGAGACGTACTGCCGCGCGTCGGGGTCAATGAGCGACGCGTTCCACTTGAGGACCTCGTCCTTCTGGTCGTCCAAGATGATGAGCTTCACGTCCGGATGCTGCGCTTTCAGGAGCGGTCCGAGGTGCGTCTTGATGAAGTCGCGCTCCTCTTCGGTCGAGAACCGGAGGTTCTGCCACGCTTTCGGCGCGCCGAGCTGCTGGATCGGCTCGTTCTGCGTCGTGAGACCCCATATCGCGACGCCTTCGCTCTTGTACGCGCTGATGAACTTGGAGTAGTACAGCGCGAGCGCTTTCCAGTACTCGGGGCCCTTGATGTGGCAGTTCAGCGTCGTGTTCTCCGCTGTCATCCACACTGGCGGCGCCCACGACGACGCAAAGAGCGTCACGTTTTGCGCCGAGGCTGTCAGCGCGCGCTTGATGAACGCGAGTTTGTTCGACGTCGGCGCCTTGTCCACGTCGATGCTGAAGTGCTCCATCGCAAAGTCGTCCACGACCGCGTTGTACGAGTAGATGCTCGTGGAAAAGTCCGTCGACGCGATCGGGATGCGGCCGAGCGTGTACTGCAGACCGGTCTCGGAGAAGTACGCGTCGACGATACGCTGCTGCACATCGGCGTCCATCTGGTACACGTTGATCGCCGCGGCATCCGTGAACGCGCCGCCAAAGCCGACGATCTTCTGGTACTGCGACGCAGTGTCAATGACAAACTCGGCGCTGCTGTCCACTCCATCGGCAGTCGCGAGCGGGGAGAACGCGAGGCGGTCGCCAGCTTTCGACGTCTGGTACACGCCAGCGTCGTGGAGCTTCAGTGAGCGATAGGCGTTCGAGACTTCGTCGCAGCTCGTTGCGCTGCAGACGCACACGCCGTCGATGCTCTGCTTGTACCGCTCAGACCAGCTCGAGCATGCTGTGGCTGCTGTTGTGAGTGGCAACGCGAGGCTCGCGAAGAGCACGACTGCAGCAGCGCGCATGGGCTTGAAGAGAGCGCAGTTCGTGCACTAGCGACGACGAAGAAGACGGAGAAGAAGCGCAAGTGGCTGCGGGAAGGCGCGTGAACGAGGCAAGCGAGTCGCCTGCAATGACTGCGACACCTGCTGTCATGCTGCTCGAGGTCGTGTTGATGCGAAAGAACTGACGCTACTGTATTCGAAAAACAGGACCACTACTATAGAAATATTTCACATACAGATGCAAATATACCCAAAAACCGGCATTTGTTCAAACGATCCCATCACGTTGCAAATATGACCAGGACTTGACCTTGATCAAGAGCTTAGCACACTGGACGAAGACGCTCGCCGACGATGATCGTCTGGACCGAGTTCGCTGGGAGCGTGATGGTCGCGCTGCGGCGCTCGAACGAGAGACTCACGCTCACGTTCTTTGGCGTCGCGTCGCGGTTCTGGAGCACGAGCACGACCTGGTTCTCCGGCGTGTAGAACGCCACGCGGTCAACGTTCGTGAGCGCAGCCGTCGCGTTCGCGCTCACGTCGAGCTTCACGCGCGCCGACTTTGGCGGGAGGAACTTGGAGAAGTGACCCATGACGTAGTACATCGGCTGCTTGTAGAACTCGCGCTTGCCGATTTCGTCGACCAAGATCGGCGCGTCGACGTTGTTCTCGACCCACGTCGGACCGCCTTGCGTGTTCAGCACGAGGTTCCAGTCCGTCCAGCCCGTGGCGTAGTTGGCGAGGTCGTTGATGATGTCGCGCGCGTAGATCTCGCCGCGGCGCCAGACCATGTCGGGCTGCAGGATCTTCACGCCAGCGCCAGTCCCAATCGGCTCGATGAGGTATCCGCCGCAGGCTTCGGTTGCGAGGATCGACAAGTCCGGGTTCGCTTCTTGCCACTTGGTCAGGTCCGCAAAGTTCCCGAGCGTCTTCGTGATGAAGTCCAGGTTCTGGTACCAGTGCACGCCGATGCCCCAGATGTACTGCCGCGCCTCAGGGTCCGCGAGCGCAGCCGTCCATTTGAGCACTTCGTTCTTCTGGTCGTCAAGGATGATGAGCTTCACGTCCGGGTTGTTCTTCTTGACAATCGGGCCGAGGTCTTTCTTGATGAAGTCGCGCTCGGTGGTCGTGTTGAAGCGCAGGCTCTGCCACGCCTTCGGAGCACCCGCCTGGCGAATTGGCTCGTTCTGCGTCGTGAGACCCCAGATTTTGACACCCTCGGCTTCGTATGCGCTGATGAACTTGGAGTAGTACAGCGCGAGCGCTTTCCAGTACGGCCCCCCAGGTTCGCCTTTGAGCTTCGCGTTGATCGTCGTGTTCTCGGTCGTCATCCACGCCGGTGGACCCCATGACGAGGCAAAGATCGTGAGGTCGCGCTGCGCCTTGCGCGTCGTCGCGAGTGCGCGCTTGATGAACGCGAGTTTGTTCGACGTCGGCGCCTTGTCCACGTCGATGCTGAAGTGCTCCATCGCAAAGTCGTCCACGACCGCGTTGTACGAGTAGATGCTCGTGGAAAAGTCCGTCGACGCGATCGGGATGCGGCCGAGCGTGTACTGCAGACCGGTCTCGGAGAAGTACGCGTCGACGATACGCTGCTGCACATCGGCGTCCATCTGGTACACGTTGATCGCCGCGGCATCCGTGAACGCGCCGCCAAAGCCGACGATCTTCTGGTAGCGCACGGTCGTGTCGAGCACGATGTCAGCAGTCGCAGACTCACTGTTGCTGACCGAGATCGTGCTGTACGCGAGGCGGTCGCCAGCTTTCGACGTCTGGTACACGCCGGCTTCGTTCTCGCCGAGCGCGAGGTAGCCGTTCGAGATCGAGTCGCAGTCGGCAGCGGTGCAGACGCAGACGCCTTCAATGTTCTGGTTGAAGCGCGCGGACCAGCTGGAGCACTTGGCGTCCGCGACGCTGGTGAAGAGGCATTGTGCAGCGAGGAGCGCCACCGAGATGGCGAGTGGGCGAAGCACCAGCATGGTCGTGACTGGGAACGAGGTGTCGCGTCAGTGGCAAGGCAAGGCGAGTCGAAGAGTGAGCGCTTGACAAGACCAGTCGAGCACATCGGTCCGCTAGGCTTGTCCGTGCGCGTTGCAGAGATGATCGCGCCCGGATCCGTGCGAAAGCGGCACGAGAGATCGTCCCACCTCGAACGCGCTTCCATTCGTCGCGAGCGAGTGTCGCAGTCCGCCGTCGTCGTGTGCAACGACTTGGTTTGTTGTTCGCGCCGATGACGCTTGATGCGCTCCGTCTGCTCGTAAACACGTCTCGTGACACGATTACCTCGGTGACTGATTCCGACTCTCGAGCTGACTCTTTCGTGCTCGACTGTCGAGTCCCAATGACGCAGCATGAACATGGCGGACATTCGTGATTGCCCTTGCGGCTTTTATGGCGAAGCAAACATCGTCGACGACTGTGTCCTGGCGCTTCGACACGCCCAAGTTCACGGCGCTCCCAATGCCAAACAAGGACGAATGTGTCGGTGATTAGCCTCCACTACGGGCGTGCGCTTTGATCTTTTGGCATGTCGCTCCAGTACGTCGATCACACATCCTCACGAGCAGCAGGTCAAGTGGCAGATCAAGGCACACCAAAGGACCGATCTGTGATCCGTGGGCGACAGATCCATACTGACACAGTGCACAGCCGAACTTGGCTCTCAGTACATGATCTCGGTCGGTCGCTAGCGCTAGCTGCTGCCATGACTAGCGATACGATCGGTGCTGTGCCGTCGAGAAGAGCGCAACGCCTTTCTTGCCGCCGGCACCTTTCTTCCCTTTGCCCTTCGTGCGCGGCAGGGCGTCGAGGTCGAGATCAAACAGCGGCGGCGGACTCGACGACGCGACGCCCCACGCAGACGGCGAGTGCGCATAGTCGCCGAACGCAGGTGCAGTGTTGCTACTGCTGCTACCGAGCGGCGGGTAGTAGCCCGACTGCCGCGTGATCGTCGCGAACGGGCCTTCGTCGTCAAACGCAGCGCCAGCAAGCGGTGGCGACGACGGTGACGTTGCGCCTACTCGAGCAGCGCTGCGGACATCAAAACTGCGCTGGAGCTGGAGCTGCTCGTCAAACGCCTCCGAGAGCGCCATCTCCGCTGGCGCTGGCCACGACATGCCCTCTTGCTCGATCGAGAAGCCTGGGCGGCCTTTGAAGATCGGAGAGCGCGTCACAGCGCGGCTCTTGCTCTTCTCCTGCTGCTTCTGCTTGCGCTGGCGCTCGCGCTTCTTGAGTTCGCCGCGGAAGGCGCTGAGCGTCGCGGGCGACAGGAACTCCGAGAGGTCGAGCTCGCAGAGGTAAAAGTCGCAGAACCGAGGCAAGTGGCTCAGGAAGCGGTACCGCTTGCACATGTCGTCGTCCATCACGACGTGCTCGACGTCGAGCACGCGGCCGTGCACGCGCTCCGGCAAGAGCTCGTACCGCGGTCCGGTCGGCAGCTCGGACGTCAGCGGCGACGCACTCGCCATCGCCGACGCTTCGTTCCACATCGCACTCACGTCGCTGCTGTCATCGTGCGCCAGTGTCTCTGCTGCGTCGCGAGGCTTTGGCTCAGCGAACTCGCGTAGCAAGCACTTCATGTTGAGCGGATGCAGCACGACGTAGATGCCGTTCGCGAGCTGGTAGAACGAGTACACTTCGCTGCCTCTGTCGGCCGGTGGCGCTGCAATGCGCTCACGCGCACCGAGCTCTGACTGCTTACTGCTGCTGTCGTTCTGAGCGAGGCGTCCGGACGTCGCGCGCATCGCTTCTTCGACGAACGGGAGGCTGTCGGCGTCGCCCGAGCTGCGGCACTCGGCGTCGAGCGCCTCCAAGGCGCGCATCTCGGTCACGAGGAGCTGCGTCACGTACTCGTGCGTCGCTTCGAGGATCCGCGCAAACTTGGCGGCCGGGTCGTCGACGCTCGGGAGCGCACGCGCGCGCTTCTTCACGCCGCCCGACGCTGCGCGCAAGTGCGGGAAGAAACTCGACTTGGTGCGCTCGAGGAACTGGAACGTCGCGTCCGTCGCGACGCGCGGCGGCAAGTCGACTTGCTCGAGCTGCACGCTCCGGAGCTGCCCTTTCTGGACCGAGTCGAAGCACATGGGGCACCGGCGCCAGTACTTGTCGCTGAGCGAGAGGTACCGGAGGATGCACGGCCAGCTACTCGCACATAGAGACACATACAGTGTCGTTAGTCAAGCGTGTCCTTTGACTGCCCAAGCATGTGAGCTAGCCAAGCAACGAGACGGAGCCGCTCCGCACCAGAAGATGTGGCCGCACTTGGTGATCTTCGGCGCGCGAAAGTCGTCGAGGCAGATCGGACAGCTCATCGGACTCGCGCCGTCGTGCCAGAGCAGCACTTGCTCCACGTTCTTCCCTGCTCCGTACAGCAGACACGCCGTCTGTCAGCGTCAAGCGCGCAAGCACGAGTCACTCGTTCATCGCAAGCGAGCGCGAGACGCACACTCAGTCAGCGCCTCCATGTCCCAGAACGGCGTGTTCGCGTCGTCCTCGAGCGGCGCAATCACAAAGCGGAAGCTGAACAAGCAGACAACCAAGCGAGCATGAGTCATATGCACCGCAGCGTACTCAAAGACAGCGAGAGCGGAATCAACCCACTCACTTGGCGTGAAGGAACTCGTTCTGCGTGCGCGTCGGACCGCTCTTCTTCTTCGCCTTCTTCGTGTGCGCGTGCGTCTCGCGCTCCGGCAGCGAGAAGTTGAGCAAGTGGTTCGCCGAGACACCGTGGCGCGTCGATCGGATCTCGTGCTCGAGCGTGCGCGTCTGGCATCGACCGAGACATCGTGCGTTCGTACAACGTGAGCGTCTCGAGGCGCGAGTGACAGGATGTTGTAAGCAATGCATGCATACCATCTGGACCTGGTTCTTCTTGGCGCCGCGGCCGCGTCCAGACCCGTTGTTCCTGCTGCAGAGCGCGGCACAAGACATCGCAGGACAATGGCGCGATAGCGTGTCGTCACGATCGAGATCTTGGCTGGCGTGGCATCACGCAACGTGCGACTCGCGCAGCGAGGCGTTGCAACAATAGAGTGCGCTGATCGCTCATGACAAGCGACGCGTGCAGTAAGATATGCGAACGCACCTCATCGCGCTCGGGTCGTGCGCATGCAGCTCTTGCTGCTGCTCGTGCTCGTGTCCGCCGGCGTGTGATGAAGATTCGTGGGTGGCGCAGTACCTGCGCTTTGTCACTATCCAACAAACAGCACAAGATGCCTCGTGTGGTCCACATCACCGACGCGTGCCGAAAACCAACACAACCACAGCAACAACAGAAACAGGAGCAATGGCGACAGCGGAAGCGAAGGAGGTCGTGCGGCTCTACCGGCGCGTGCTTAAGCTCGCGGCGCAGTACCCGAGCATCAAGCGCAATGCGATCATCCGCGACATCAAGCTCGAGTTCCACGAGAACAAGCACCTGACCGACCGCTCTGCAATCCACGAGAAGATCCAGGCCGCGCGCCAGGGCATCGTCGAGCTCTCGCAGTACACGAGTCTGAGCTCGTCGTCCATGACGTGGAAAGTGGACGTCGGACGCGAAGTCGGCGCTGGGGCGCCGATCAACGGACCCGCAGTGAACGCCAAGGTCGTTGGGAGTGGCAAGCCCTAGAAGCCAGCTGTGCGTGTGCCCAAGAACAAGTGCGCGAATGAATCAACAGACGATTGATAGCTCGCGTCTTGCGTGTGTGCGGTGTGCACGTACTGCTTGCGTCTCGACGCCATCATCCTTGTAGCACACTTTGTGCGACCGTGTGCGCTGTCACCGCTTCTGGACTGCCGGACAGCGCGCGCAGCCTTCGCAACAGGCTTCGCACACGGGTCCGACCTGCGTCTGCGGGATCAAGATGAGGTCGCCAGTCTGCTTGGACGTCGTCATGTTCAGGAACGCGCTCACAGGCGAGTCTTCGTCTGCGACCTAGCGAGACACAAGCGGTCCCATGCAACAGCGCCACAAGGACATCAGCAACAACTTCAGTGCACGAGTCCGTCGACAGCGCATGGACGACGTACTGAGATCATCGTTGGAACAGTCTGTTCAAGATCTGGGAAGTACCCGAACCAGTACGTCTGCAGTGCGCTGTGTGGCCATCCGTGCGGGTTTGGCGACGTCGCGATGATCGCAAGCACTTCCTGGAAGAGCAGACTGCGGCTAGTGAACGGCACTCCTACTGTCAGGTCAATGCAGTCGCCCGCATTGGCACTTCCCTGTGCAAAGCTGCTGCCGAGGCAGTGGGCGCACCGGATCATAAAGTTGTCGCTCTGGAGCTCAATGCGCGGCCGGAGCTGCGCGAACGTGACGCTCTTGCACTCGCTATCTTCAAGCTTGAGCGTCCCGACTGTCGGCAAGTGGCCGCCCTACCAGTGCAGTCGCAGCAACAACGAGTGCGTACAGAGTCACAACAGGAGCAATACGCACGAGCGCATCGAGCAAAGAGCGACGCACCTCAAATGTGCCGACGACGTACGAGTTCTGCTCGCGCGCACTCGATGGGAACGTGAACACGCGCACTTTGAGCCGCACCATCGTATCGTTTGGCGAGCGATCCAAGTGAACCGACGCGTCCGAGAATCCGAGCAGGCGACACCAGTCAGTCATGTCCAGTACGATATGGTTCGCATTGCAAGCGCAGCACGCGGCATCAGAGCAAAGCGATAGCTCGTGAAGAACACGAATCGTGCTCTCACGTGCACACACGCGACAAAGGCGCTGGGACTGCGTTCCTCCAAGCATCCAGGCGTCACTGAACAGCATTATGCTCTCCCATCAGCAACGTTTGACATTGAGACGGCGATCAGTGTGCTGTGGGAGAACTACCCGCAGCACGCGCTCACGCTCGCGAAGAAGCACGAGGAGCACAGCTGGTACCTCAAGATCCAGCTCGACCGCATCAGCTACGTCGAGTCGGAGGACTCGGTCGCGCTCTCGGCGCACGAGAAGGAGCGCGTGGCCGACGCACTCGCGTACATTGAGCACCTGAGCTTCTCCGAGGCCGACGCCAACTTGCGCAAGTACGGCCGGACGCTCGTGACGCACTTGCCGGCGCCGACGACTGAGCTGCTCAAGCGCCTGTGCACTGGCAAGTTCGTGCCGAGCGACCCGACGCTCAAGTCGGACCCGGGCGACTTCCTCCACCTCTTTGTCTCGCACCGCGCGCAGCTCAAGGAGTTCCTCCAGTACATCGTCGAGGTCGAGACCGTGAGCAACACGTCGATCGGCAACACGCTGCTTGAGATGGTCCTGAGCGACGAGACGCTCACGCCCGAGCAAGCCGAGGACGCGGTCATGGCGCTGCTGGACAACCCGCGCGTCAAGTACGACGCCGACCACGCGCTCATTCACTTGCAGATGCGCGGCGTGAAGCGCGGGAAGCGGTACTTGTACAACAAGCTGCACATGTACCACATGCTCGTGCAGTTCCACATGGAGGAGAGCGACGACGCGAGCATCCTCGACGAAGTGCGCAAGCACGGCGAGCAGGACCCGAACCTGTGGTCGCTCGCGCTCAAGTACTTTGCCGAGCGCGGGCCGCTGCCAAAGGGCGTCGCCCCTGGCGCAGCGGCAGACGAGTGGAAAGAGCTCAAGCAGCTCCTGGCGCTGATCGACAGCAACCCGGTGATCCCGCCGCTCCAGGTCGTGCAGGTCCTGAGCCAAGCGCGCGAGCTCCCAGTGTCGGTGCTCAAGCAGTACATCGTGCACCAGCTCGTGCAGAACGAGGCGAAGATCGAGGAGGACGAGGAGAAGATCAAGGCGTTCAAGAGCGACACGAAGGCGATGACGGACGAGATCGCGCAGCTGAGCGGCAAGGCCGTGGTCTTCCAGGCCACCAAGTGCGACCTGTGCAACCACGACTTGGACCTCCCGGCCGTGCACTTCCTCTGCCAGCACAGCTTCCACCTCAACTGCATCTCCGAGACCGAGCGCGAGTGCATCACGTGCTCGATGGACCATCGCCACATCATGGGCTTGAAGACGCAGCTCGAGCAGAAGGCGGGGAACCACGAGCAGTTCTTCAACCAGCTCGAGACCGCGGCCGACGGCTTCCACACCATTGCCGAGTACTTTGGCAAAGGCATCTTCAAGACCGCCGAGGCGCCGCTCGACGACGGCTCGTTCGACGCGCGCTTTAGCAACGAGTACTAGCTCTCGTTGGTGCGTTGCGGGTCGACCTAGTGCAGTCCGCTCGCTCTCCATGTCACGTATGCTCTTTCACCACCGTCGTCTCTTCCGATCGATCGATCGGTCTATCAAGTCGCCTAGTCGTCGTCTGCTGTGAGGTCAATCGTGTCCGGGTGAACGCTCGACTGCTGCGTCACTCCACTCTCTGCTGCTGCTGCTGTCCCATTGCCATTGCCATCGCCATTGTCGTCATCAGCGACCAAGTCCACGACTCGAGCGTCAGACGCAACGGACGGTTCGCCAGCAGATGCAGCGCTGAGCGGACTGGCGCAGTCGACAAGGTCGATGAGCACACGTGAGGCACTAGACGATGCAGCAGGAACAGAACGAGGTCCCTCCACTGCGCTCACATCCTCGTCGTCGCTGTCGTCGACTCCGAGCACTTCGATCGACTGCGCGAGTGTGTTTGCACAGCGCTCGCCGTCGCGGCGTCGACGCTCTGCAGCAGCCAAGACGTTGCGTCGGAGCGATCGTGGCGACGCACGAGCTGTCGCTACTGCGCCACTGCTCGCTCCACCATCGCCAAGACGCTGCGACGACTGCGCACCAAGCAGTTGCTGGTACTTCACACACAAATGAACCAGCTGTGAGTCGATGGCTGCTCGAACACTGTTGGACTGAGCGCTGGGCTGTGATCGTCGTTGCTATTGCTTGATCGCACAATTGTACCTGAGCGCGACGTGTTGCTGCGATTCCCGCTGCCATGCTGTCGCGCACAGACGTCGGCCGAGAGGCATCGAGGACCTGGAAGACACGATGTCAGCAGCAGTTGCCTCGGTCGACGCACATCTTCGGTGGCAACGAGAGAACGACAGACGGACGTACTCTGCCAACGCCTGCGCTTGCGAACCTCGCGTCTTCTGCGCCAACGAGCCCTTGGATCATGAGCCCTTCTAGCTCTGTCTTGAGCTCATCGAGGTACTAACACATGTGAATGGGCTATCAGCGTCTTGAGCACAGACGGAGAGTGTCGACCAACTGACAGACGCAAGAAGCACCTTGTAGAACGCCTGGTTGTGTGGTCCGTGCACCTGCCATTCGCAGCAGCAGACGTCGACGATAGTATTAGCCCCTAGTCACACGGGTGCGACGAGCATGAGTTCGCAGCGTCCAGACGCACCATGTGCGTGAGCTCGTGCAGCATCGTCTCCAGCAGCGCCTCGTACGGCAAGAACGAGTCTGGTCGTGATGGCGGTCGCACTGCAGCGCACACGCACATGTCAATGCGCACAGAGCAAGAACAGATACAAACACAAGTGCCCATGCCATGAAGCACTCGCAAGACAGACACGTACAGCGCAGGTAGATCCTCACACCGCGGTTGACGTTCATGCCGAGCAAGGTTGGGTTCGTTGGGAAGAACTCTTGCAGCCGCTGCACGCGGAAGCGCCGCTGCGCCAGGATCGGCAGCACTTGCGCCGCGATGCGCTCAAGAAGACGCTGTGCATCGTCGCGCCGCGGTCGCCGCACAAGTGCGCGGACGTCGCGGATCTCGAACGACGTTGCCATCTCTTTGCTGTTTTGGTCGCTTCAACACGATTCGTCGCCAAGAGGTTCGCACCACTCTCAACATGCGGTTTAAAGAGGGCGGATCGGCGCCAAGCTCGAGTTACATGGACATGCATGCTCCTTGCGATTCGCATGATCGCTGAGGTCTTTGCATTGAGAGCAGCTGCAAGACGCTGTCGTCGTCGTTGCTCAACCAAGCGCACCGCACTCATGTCTTCAAACCCACGGCCACATACATGCCCTTGCTCATGAAGCATAGCATCCAGCCCAAGAAGCTCATGATCGCCAATGACACCGACACCAACCACGCAAGTCACGCACACGAACGTTTGCAGCTCTTGAAGATCGCAGAAAACGGCGGGTTGATCTGGTCGGGTGCTTTGAGTGATAGTGCGAAAAGCGAGTGAGTGCAAATGCGTGACGCGCTGTGCGTCGATATTAGCCACTGTGGACTCACTAGCCAATCAAATGATCTATTCCGAATGTCCCGCACAACAAATGTGCACCCCGTTTCACTCTGGTTCTTCCGCCCTCGTCTGAATGTGATCGAGCATACAATATTCAAGTCACTAGGATTCGAGCGTGCCTCGTCAACCAAAGTGGCTCCGCTCGCTACGACACCGCTTGCCGCTTCACTCCTCAACTCGCCACGTTCCTCGTACTCGTGCCTTGCGTTGCGCTCGATCACCACTACCACCACTACCACCACCACCACATCCACTACGAGCACCATGTTCGACCAGCTCAAGACCGTGATCGTGCGCCCGTTCGCGGACAAGCAGACGTCGTCGTCGTCGGCCGCTGCATCGCCAGTCGGCAAGAGCTCGGAGCAGCGCTTCGGCTCGGTCGCAGCACTCTCAGTGAACGAAGGCAAGGCAGACCCATCGACAGCGTTCGAGCGCTCGGGTTGGGTCTACATCTGATCGACACGAAGTGATCGATCGCCACACGTCCGTCGCGCACGTCAACGTCGTCGTCATTGAAAGGCGCGCTATTTAACAACATAACATCCGTGTGCTCGCGTGCGAGCAGCACAAGAGCGCTGGCGCTCCCGTCGTAATATACAAACTGCTTCTGCGTGTCCGTGTCTGTCTGTGTTCAAGTGATCCGTTTAGATAGCTAAACGTGCGTTCTAGTCACGCTCGTCAACCGTCCAGTCATCCTTGTCCTGCACTGCTCGGCGTGGATGCGTGTGCCAGACTCTGCGTCCGTCATGGTTCAAACCACTCGGCGTCACTCGTCTGCCGCGACCCACTGACCACGCACGAAGCGCCAAGTCAAGTTGTTGTTGCTGCTTGTTGAGCTCGTCTTGCCATTGCTCGAGCGTGTCGAACTGCAGCGAGAACTCGTCGCGCCTCGGCTTGAGCGCGTCGGAGTGACGTTTGCGCTTGCTACGCTGCTTCTTCTCTAGCGTCTCGTGCTATGTAACTTTGGGTTCGCTGGGTATTCGCCGCGGATCTTTGAGAGCGCGAGAGTGTGAATGTTTCGAGCGCCGTTGTCGTAGCGGCGCCAGCGCACTTTCATGCCAACATGCGCCGACGGACCGAGAGCACTGACGTTGCAAGCTGTGCACTCGAGCACGTTGGACGTCTTCGCCGTCGTTGTGCACTTTCACGTACGTGGTGTCGACAAGCTCACAGAAGCAGAATAGACGCCACTGCTGGCTTTGCTCGCGTTGCAGCCGACAGTCCGTCCATCGGTCCTTCACTCAAGGCAGCCCGTCAGTCAATCAGGTGGTGCATGAGGCGTGCGAGCGACCAACGACTGCACCTGCAGCACCTCGCGTTGGTCAGTCGAGCGCGTACATGCATGGCGTTGATACAAAGTCTGCAGACAACAGCAGCGCCATCCTGTGGTGTCGTGTCATTGAGCAAACACGCAGCGGCGAGTGGCAAGACGCACAGACAGCGAGACGGAGGCAGTGGAAGTGGAAGTGGAAGTGGGTCGCTGGACTACGTACTATTCGCATACACAAGCAAGTGAAGGGCGTCGGTGCCGCTAGAGATCATCCACCTATCACTAGCGACTCAGACATGCTGCAGCAGTGCGAGTGCGACTGCACAGAGCGCCACGAGTGCGCCAGCAGCGGATTTGGCAGATGCGCCGGCAGCGCTGGTCGATCGCACGCGCGTCTCTTTCCCAGGCGTGTCGTCGTCGCTGCCGCTGCTGCCAGACTCGCTCGCCGCCGGGTCCGACGCGATGTCAGACGCCGCGTCGTTCGCGGGTGCCTTGGTCTCCTTCTTGGTCGGCACAGGCGTCGGGCGCTTGCTGTCGCTGTCGTTTGGTGCGCTGCCCGCTGCAGTCGTCTTAGTCGCGTTCTTCTTCGCAGCGATAGCAGCCGTGCTGGTCCCCATGCCAGTGCTGTTGCTGCTGATGAGTGTGGATGGCGCTGCTTCCATCGTCGGCGAGAAGGTCGCCATCACACCAGCCTCGGAGGACAGTCCCGTGGTTACAAGTGCCTGGAGCCCCGCCTCGGTGGTCGGACACTGGAAGCGCGCGACGGCCGATGCCGAGTACATCTGGAGCGGGTTCAGGCCGCCCTCCCACGTGAAGTCGCTGATCGAGGGGTACCCGGCTGGACACGCAGTTGGCGCAGTGCGGTCCGGCGCTGGCGTGAACGTCGACAGCGTCGGCTCGCCAGACGTGTCGGTCGCCTTGTACGCCGCGGCGAGCGACTCGAAGTTGGGCATCGGGACGTAGTTGCACTTGACATCCACCTCGTCGCAGTTCTCCGGCTCGAGGTACCCGAGTCCGTAGTTCTGCGGCCCGAACTTCTTGAACGGGAACTTGGACGTGGACTTGGAGTTGGCGTTCTCGGTCGAGTACTCGAACACAAAGCCGCCGGCAAAGTGCTCGGCGTAGTCAGGCGAGTTCATCCAGAGCGCGTCGTGGAACGTGCGCTGGCCAGTGTAGTCCCGCACGGTCGGGAACCGATCGGACGTGCAGCCAAACTCGGTGAGGATGACCGGGATGGAGTACTTGTAGCCCGCGAAGCTGTCGCGGAGGTTGTTGAAGCCCGTGGCTTTCTTCGGGTCCGCGATGTCGTCGCACTGGATGTACGTGTTGAGGCCGTACCACTCGGCGCGCTCGACTCGCAGTTGTAGTACAGCGCGTTCTCGTCGCGGTCGGCGTCGGCGGTGACGAGTCCCACCGGCACCTGCCGCATGCCGGCGCTCTTGTGCGCGGCGATGAAGTTGCGCATGTCGCGCACAAACATCTTTTGGCACGGCGCGTTCGAGTGCTTGCCCTTGGCGGCCGACCGGTGGTTCACCTCGTTCCCGCCGCTGAAGCCCATGACGTTGTCGAAGCGCGCGAACTCGCGGATGATCTTCTCGCCGCGCTCCTTGTACGACTTGGGGTAGCACGCCGGCGGCGCCACGGGGGTGATCTCGCAGCCCTGGCAGCTCGAGCCCAGGTCCACGATGACGTAGATCCCGAGCGCCTGGAGCTCGCACATGAACGCCGAGTGGTCCGCGTCCGGGTCCACGGCGTAGAGACGGATGGCGTTTGCACTCAGCGCCTCGAACTGCGGAAAGTCGCGCCGGCGCAAGTGCTCGAACTTGTTCGTGAACAGGTCGAGGTTGTTCGCGTCGAGCGGACCGGCGTTCGGTCGCGGGTAGTAGTTGACGCCGCGCGCGCCAAAGTACGCGCCGGTGGCCGAGTCGAAGAAGCGGTAGCCTTTCACCACGAGCGGCGGCGTGCCCTTGAACACAAAGCCGGTCGCGTCTGTCACGAGCGTGGACGCCGTCAGCAGCGCGGCCGTCGCAGCTGCGAGCGACGTGAGCGAGTTCAGGAGTCGGACCATGTTTGTTGTTGTTGTTGTTGTTGTTGTTGTTGTTGGTGGTGGTGGTAGTAGTGTAGCTGCTGGTGCTGCGAGTGCTGTGAAGAGGTTGAGAGGCTGCAAAGTACTTCAGACAGTCGCTTTCACCAGAGCACACGCGAGAGTGAGTGAGAGAGAGAGAGAGAGTGGAGATCCTAGGGAGCTGGCTGGCTGGTTGGTGGGCAACTGCGAAAGTTGGAGAGTGAGTGCGTGCTGCACACCCGAACGCTCGAGTTGGCGAGCGACTTGCGTTGGCACGAGAGACCTGGGACTCGGAGACAGACAGCGGCAGACACACACACTGGCCGGTCGATCACAATAGCGCCTCGTTGTCATCGTCGCAGTATCGCAGCCATCACATGCGATGCCACTCGGTACTCGGTATCCAAATCAAGCGCGCGCCACGAGGATCGGCCAGCGGCAGTGATCACAGCACCAGCATCTGCAGCAAGTAGCACTCGCAGCAGCCATGCTAGTCGCTGCGGCGTCGCAAGCGGAAGGCCGCAGGAACGCGCGCACGAGTCGATTGATCGCTTCCAACAACATGGGTCCTGTCAGGTCATGGTGTATCCATGTTCAATCGACTCGTGCGCGCGTTCCTGCGGCCTTCCGCTTGCGACGCCGCAGCGACTAGCATGGCTGCTGCGAGTGCTACTTGCTGCAGATGCTGGTGCTGTGATCACTGCCGCTGGCCGATCCTCGTGGCGCGCGCTTGATTTGGATACCGAGTCGCCATCGCATGCGATCGCTGCGATACTGCGACGACGACAACGAGGCGCTATTGTGATCGACCGGCCAGTGTGTGTGTCTGCCGCTGTCTGTCTCCGAGTCCCAGGTCTCTCGTGCCAACGCAAGTCGCTCGCCAACTCGAGCGTTCGGGTGTGCAGCACGCACTCACTCTCCAACTTTCGCAGTTGCCCACCAACCAGCCAGCCAGCTCCCTAGGATCTCCACTCTCTCTCTCTCACTCACTCTCGCGTGTGCTCTGGTGAAAGCGACTGTCTGAAGTACTTTGCAGCCTCTCAACCTCTTCACAGCACTCGCAGCACCAGCAGCTACACTACTACCACCACCACCACCACCACCACCACCACCACCAACAACAACAACAACAACAACAACAACAACAACAACAACAACAACAACAACAACAAACATGGTCCGACTCCTGAACTCGCTCACGTCGCTCGCAGCTGCGACGGCCGCGCTGCTGACGGCGTCCACGCTCGTGACAGACGCGACCGGCTTTGTGTTCAAGGGCACGCCGCCGCTCGTGGTGAAAGGCTACCGCTTCTTCGACTCGGCCACCGGCGCGTACTTTGGCGCGCGCGGCGTCAACTACTACCCGCGACCGAACGCCGGTCCGCTCGACGCGAACAACCTCGACCTGTTCACGAACAAGTTCGAGCACTTGCGCCGGCGCGACTTTCCGCAGTTCGAGGCGCTGAGTGCAAACGCCATCCGTCTCTACGCCGTGGACCCGGACGCGGACCACTCGGCGTTCATGTGCGAGCTCCAGGCGCTCGGGATCTACGTCATCGTGGACCTGGGCTCGAGCTGCCAGGGCTGCGAGATCACCCCCGTGGCGCCGCCGGCGTGCTACCCCAAGTCGTACAAGGAGCGCGGCGAGAAGATCATCCGCGAGTTCGCGCGCTTCGACAACGTCATGGGCTTCAGCGGCGGGAACGAGGTGAACCACCGGTCGGCCGCCAAGGGCAAGCACTCGAACGCGCCGTGCCAAAAGATGTTTGTGCGCGACATGCGCAACTTCATCGCCGCGCACAAGAGCGCCGGCATGCGGCAGGTGCCGGTGGGACTCGTCACCGCCGACGCCGACCGCGACGAGAACGCGCTGTACTACAACTGCGAGTCGAGCGCGCCGAGTGGTACGGCCTCAACACGTACATCCAGTGCGACGACATCGCGGACCCGAAGAAAGCCACGGGCTTCAACAACCTCCGCGACAGCTTCGCGGGCTACAAGTACTCCATCCCGGTCATCCTCACCGAGTTTGGCTGCACGTCCGATCGGTTCCCGACCGTGCGGGACTACACTGGCCAGCGCACGTTCCACGACGCGCTCTGGATGAACTCGCCTGACTACGCCGAGCACTTTGCCGGCGGCTTTGTGTTCGAGTACTCGACCGAGAACGCCAACTCCAAGTCCACGTCCAAGTTCCCGTTCAAGAAGTTCGGGCCGCAGAACTACGGACTCGGGTACCTCGAGCCGGAGAACTGCGACGAGGTGGATGTCAAGTGCAACTACGTCCCGATGCCCAACTTCGAGTCGCTCGCCGCGGCGTACAAGGCGACCGACACGTCTGGCGAGCCGACGCTGTCGACGTTCACGCCAGCGCCGGACCGCACTGCGCCAACTGCGTGTCCAGCCGGGTACCCCTCGATCAGCGACTTCACGTGGGAGGGCGGCCTGAACCCGCTCCAGATGTACTCGGCATCGGCCGTCGCGCGCTTCCAGTGTCCGACCACCGAGGCGGGGCTCCAGGCACTTGTAACCACGGGACTGTCCTCCGAGGCTGGTGTGATGGCGACCTTCTCGCCGACGATGGAAGCAGCGCCATCCACACTCATCAGCAGCAACAGCACTGGCATGGGGACCAGCACGGCTGCTATCGCTGCGAAGAAGAACGCGACTAAGACGACTGCAGCGGGCAGCGCACCAAACGACAGCGACAGCAAGCGCCCGACGCCTGTGCCGACCAAGAAGGAGACCAAGGCACCCGCGAACGACGCGGCGTCTGACATCGCGTCGGACCCGGCGGCGAGCGAGTCTGGCAGCAGCGGCAGCGACGACGACACGCCTGGGAAAGAGACGCGCGTGCGATCGACCAGCGCTGCCGGCGCATCTGCCAAATCCGCTGCTGGCGCACTCGTGGCGCTCTGTGCAGTCGCACTCGCACTGCTGCAGCATGTCTGAGTCGCTAGTGATAGGTGGATGATCTCTAGCGGCACCGACGCCCTTCACTTGCTTGTGTATGCGAATAGTACGTAGTCCAGCGACCCACTTCCACTTCCACTTCCACTGCCTCCGTCTCGCTGTCTGTGCGTCTTGCCACTCGCCGCTGCGTGTTTGCTCAATGACACGACACCACAGGATGGCGCTGCTGTTGTCTGCAGACTTTGTATCAACGTCATGCATGTACGCGCTCGACTGACCAACGCGAGGTGCTGCAGGTGCAGTCGTTGGTCGCTCGCACGCCTCATGCACCACCTGATTGACTGACGGGCTGC
Organism: Pythium guiyangense; assembly: GCA_003730235.1. NCBI lineage: Eukaryota > Oomycota > Peronosporomycetes > Pythiales > Pythiaceae > Pythium > Pythium guiyangense. The sequence goes on from QXDM01000118.1 coordinate 85,952, forward strand.
CTTGAGTGAAGGACCGATGGACGGACTGTCGGCTGCAACGCGAGCAAAGCCAGCAGTGGCGTCTATTCTGCTTCTGTGAGCTTGTCGACACCACGTACGTGAAAGTGCACAACGACGGCGAAGACGTCCAACGTGCTCGAGTGCACAGCTTGCAACGTCAGTGCTCTCGGTCCGTCGGCGCATGTTGGCATGAAAGTGCGCTGGCGCCGCTACGACAACGGCGCTCGAAACATTCACACTCTCGCGCTCTCAAAGATCCGCGGCGAATACCCAGCGAACCCAAAGTTACATAGCACGAGACGCTAGAGAAGAAGCAGCGTAGCAAGCGCAAACGTCACTCCGACGCGCTCAAGCCGAGGCGCGACGAGTTCTCGCTGCAGTTCGACACGCTCGAGCAATGGCAAGACGAGCTCAACAAGCAGCAACAACAACTTGACTTGGCGCTTCGTGCGTGGTCAGTGGGTCGCGGCAGACGAGTGACGCCGAGTGGTTTGAACCATGACGGACGCAGAGTCTGGCACACGCATCCACGCCGAGCAGTGCAGGACAAGGATGACTGGACGGTTGACGAGCGTGACTAGAACGCACGTTTAGCTATCTAAACGGATCACTTGAACACAGACAGACACGGACACGCAGAAGCAGTTTGTATATTACGACGGGAGCGCCAGCGCTCTTGTGCTGCTCGCACGCGAGCACACGGATGTTATGTTGTTAAATAGCGCGCCTTTCAATGACGACGACGTTGACGTGCGCGACGGACGTGTGGCGATCGATCACTTCGTGTCGATCAGATGTAGACCCAACCCGAGCGCTCGAACGCTGTCGATGGGTCTGCCTTGCCTTCGTTCACTGAGAGTGCTGCGACCGAGCCGAAGCGCTGCTCCGAGCTCTTGCCGACTGGCGATGCAGCGGCCGACGACGACGACGTCTGCTTGTCCGCGAACGGGCGCACGATCACGGTCTTGAGCTGGTCGAACATGGTGCTCGTAGTGGATGTGGTGGTGGTGGTAGTGGTGGTAGTGGTGATCGAGCGCAACGCAAGGCACGAGTACGAGGAACGTGGCGAGTTGAGGAGTGAAGCGGCAAGCGGTGTCGTAGCGAGCGGAGCCACTTTGGTTGACGAGGCACGCTCGAATCCTAGTGACTTGAATATTGTATGCTCGATCACATTCAGACGAGGGCGGAAGAACCAGAGTGAAACGGGGTGCACATTTGTTGTGCGGGACATTCGGAATAGATCATTTGATTGGCTAGTGAGTCCACAGTGGCTAATATCGACGCACAGCGCGTCACGCATTTGCACTCACTCGCTTTTCGCACTATCACTCAAAGCACCCGACCAGATCAACCCGCCGTTTTCTGCGATCTTCAAGAGCTGCAAACGTTCGTGTGCGTGACTTGCGTGGTTGGTGTCGGTGTCATTGGCGATCATGAGCTTCTTGGGCTGGATGCTATGCTTCATGAGCAAGGGCATGTATGTGGCCGTGGGTTTGAAGACATGAGTGCGGTGCGCTTGGTTGAGCAACGACGACGACAGCGTCTTGCAGCTGCTCTCAATGCAAAGACCTCAGCGATCATGCGAATCGCAAGGAGCATGCATGTCCATGTAACTCGAGCTTGGCGCCGATCCGCCCTCTTTAAACCGCATGTTGAGAGTGGTGCGAACCTCTTGGCGACGAATCGTGTTGAAGCGACCAAAACAGCAAAGAGATGGCAACGTCGTTCGAGATCCGCGACGTCCGCGCACTTGTGCGGCGACCGCGGCGCGACGATGCACAGCGTCTTCTTGAGCGCATCGCGGCGCAAGTGCTGCCGATCCTGGCGCAGCGGCGCTTCCGCGTGCAGCGGCTGCAAGAGTTCTTCCCAACGAACCCAACCTTGCTCGGCATGAACGTCAACCGCGGTGTGAGGATCTACCTGCGCTGTACGTGTCTGTCTTGCGAGTGCTTCATGGCATGGGCACTTGTGTTTGTATCTGTTCTTGCTCTGTGCGCATTGACATGTGCGTGTGCGCTGCAGTGCGACCGCCATCACGACCAGACTCGTTCTTGCCGTACGAGGCGCTGCTGGAGACGATGCTGCACGAGCTCACGCACATGGTGCGTCTGGACGCTGCGAACTCATGCTCGTCGCACCCGTGTGACTAGGGGCTAATACTATCGTCGACGTCTGCTGCTGCGAATGGCAGGTGCACGGACCACACAACCAGGCGTTCTACAAGGTGCTTCTTGCGTCTGTCAGTTGGTCGACACTCTCCGTCTGTGCTCAAGACGCTGATAGCCCATTCACATGTGTTAGTACCTCGATGAGCTCAAGACAGAGCTAGAAGGGCTCATGATCCAAGGGCTCGTTGGCGCAGAAGACGCGAGGTTCGCAAGCGCAGGCGTTGGCAGAGTACGTCCGTCTGTCGTTCTCTCGTTGCCACCGAAGATGTGCGTCGACCGAGGCAACTGCTGCTGACATCGTGTCTTCCAGGTCCTCGATGCCTCTCGGCCGACGTCTGTGCGCGACAGCATGGCAGCGGGAATCGCAGCAACACGTCGCGCTCAGGTACAATTGTGCGATCAAGCAATAGCAACGACGATCACAGCCCAGCGCTCAGTCCAACAGTGTTCGAGCAGCCATCGACTCACAGCTGGTTCATTTGTGTGTGAAGTACCAGCAACTGCTTGGTGCGCAGTCGTCGCAGCGTCTTGGCGATGGTGGAGCGAGCAGTGGCGCAGTAGCGACAGCTCGTGCGTCGCCACGATCGCTCCGACGCAACGTCTTGGCTGCTGCAGAGCGTCGACGCCGCGACGGCGAGCGCTGTGCAAACACACTCGCGCAGTCGATCGAAGTGCTCGGAGTCGACGACAGCGACGACGAGGATGTGAGCGCAGTGGAGGGACCTCGTTCTGTTCCTGCTGCATCGTCTAGTGCCTCACGTGTGCTCATCGACCTTGTCGACTGCGCCAGTCCGCTCAGCGCTGCATCTGCTGGCGAACCGTCCGTTGCGTCTGACGCTCGAGTCGTGGACTTGGTCGCTGATGACGACAATGGCGATGGCAATGGCAATGGGACAGCAGCAGCAGCAGAGAGTGGAGTGACGCAGCAGTCGAGCGTTCACCCGGACACGATTGACCTCACAGCAGACGACGACTAGGCGACTTGATAGACCGATCGATCGATCGGAAGAGACGACGGTGGTGAAAGAGCATACGTGACATGGAGAGCGAGCGGACTGCACTAGGTCGACCCGCAACGCACCAACGAGAGCTAGTACTCGTTGCTAAAGCGCGCGTCGAACGAGCCGTCGTCGAGCGGCGCCTCGGCGGTCTTGAAGATGCCTTTGCCAAAGTACTCGGCAATGGTGTGGAAGCCGTCGGCCGCGGTCTCGAGCTGGTTGAAGAACTGCTCGTGGTTCCCCGCCTTCTGCTCGAGCTGCGTCTTCAAGCCCATGATGTGGCGATGGTCCATCGAGCACGTGATGCACTCGCGCTCGGTCTCGGAGATGCAGTTGAGGTGGAAGCTGTGCTGGCAGAGGAAGTGCACGGCCGGGAGGTCCAAGTCGTGGTTGCACAGGTCGCACTTGGTGGCCTGGAAGACCACGGCCTTGCCGCTCAGCTGCGCGATCTCGTCCGTCATCGCCTTCGTGTCGCTCTTGAACGCCTTGATCTTCTCCTCGTCCTCCTCGATCTTCGCCTCGTTCTGCACGAGCTGGTGCACGATGTACTGCTTGAGCACCGACACTGGGAGCTCGCGCGCTTGGCTCAGGACCTGCACGACCTGGAGCGGCGGGATCACCGGGTTGCTGTCGATCAGCGCCAGGAGCTGCTTGAGCTCTTTCCACTCGTCTGCCGCTGCGCCAGGGGCGACGCCCTTTGGCAGCGGCCCGCGCTCGGCAAAGTACTTGAGCGCGAGCGACCACAGGTTCGGGTCCTGCTCGCCGTGCTTGCGCACTTCGTCGAGGATGCTCGCGTCGTCGCTCTCCTCCATGTGGAACTGCACGAGCATGTGGTACATGTGCAGCTTGTTGTACAAGTACCGCTTCCCGCGCTTCACGCCGCGCATCTGCAAGTGAATGAGCGCGTGGTCGGCGTCGTACTTGACGCGCGGGTTGTCCAGCAGCGCCATGACCGCGTCCTCGGCTTGCTCGGGCGTGAGCGTCTCGTCGCTCAGGACCATCTCAAGCAGCGTGTTGCCGATCGACGTGTTGCTCACGGTCTCGACCTCGACGATGTACTGGAGGAACTCCTTGAGCTGCGCGCGGTGCGAGACAAAGAGGTGGAGGAAGTCGCCCGGGTCCGACTTGAGCGTCGGGTCGCTCGGCACGAACTTGCCAGTGCACAGGCGCTTGAGCAGCTCAGTCGTCGGCGCCGGCAAGTGCGTCACGAGCGTCCGGCCGTACTTGCGCAAGTTGGCGTCGGCCTCGGAGAAGCTCAGGTGCTCAATGTACGCGAGTGCGTCGGCCACGCGCTCCTTCTCGTGCGCCGAGAGCGCGACCGAGTCCTCCGACTCGACGTAGCTGATGCGGTCGAGCTGGATCTTGAGGTACCAGCTGTGCTCCTCGTGCTTCTTCGCGAGCGTGAGCGCGTGCTGCGGGTAGTTCTCCCACAGCACACTGATCGCCGTCTCAATGTCAAAGTTGAGCGCCGCCGCGCGCTTCGAGCGACTCGCGTCGGCGACTGCGGTCTTGTCAGTCGCGAGCGCGTCGCTGGCGCTGCGCTCCGGCGCTTTCTTGCCATCGGCGAGGACGTCGTCGAGCTGGATGAACTTGTCGAGCTTCTTGACGTCCTTGAGCTTCGTGTAGCAGTTAAGCAGCAGCGTCGTGTGCTCGGCGTTCGCGAACGCCTTCTCGTGCAGCGCTTCGAGGTACGCCGTGAGGTTGTGGATGCGCTGGGCGTCCAAGAACCGGCGGATGACATACGATGGCTCGACGTGGCCGATCGTGCGCGCGTACTGCCGCAGCGAGCCGTCGTAGTCGCCCTTTTGGTACAAGTGGTCGCCGTACATGCGGAAGATGTCCATGATGCTCGTGATGTCGTAGTTCGAGCTAAACGCGAGCGAGATCGCGATCGAGTACAAGTTCTTCCGGAACAGGATCTCGAGCTTCGACGTCGTGTCCTTCTCGCTCAAGCGGTACACGTGCCCGACGCTCGAGACGACAAAGATCGCGCCGAACTCGCACACGACGTGCCGGATCTCCTCCATCTCGTCCAAACCAAAGCGCGCGCCGGGGCCTCGCGCTGTCGGAACGCTGCGGCCAGCGAGCCCAGGCTTTGCAGTCGTGTTCGTGAGCGTCCAGTTGAACGCAATGAACTTGTTCTGGAGGTCGTACACGTTCACTTGGTGGCGCCCGCGCGGGTCGACGTGCGCCACGAGCAAGTAGTGCTTGAAGAAGCTCAGGTGCTTCTTCTCGCCCTCGAACCCAAAGCAGACGGACCGGTCCTCGGTCGTGTAGAAGTACACGGCGTCCGGCTGCCCCACGGCGATCTCGCCGTCGTCGTTCACGCACGAGCAGTTCGTGTCGACCCCGCGCTCGTCGAGCACAGTCGTGCGCGGCGGAAGCCCGGCAGCGCCGGCCGACTTGACGAGCGCAGGGTCGTCGTGCGTGCAGTGGTAGCACGTGAGCCCGCGGCGCGTCGACGCGTACAGGAACACGTGCGCAACGGTGTTCGTCACGGGCTTGCTCGTGAACGCGAGGCCCGTGACGGGGGTACTGCCCTGCAGGCTGGAGCAAGTGCGGCGGCCGGTCCGACCGGCGCTTGAGGTCCGTGCGGAAGAGGATCACGGCGCCGTTCTTGAGACCGACGGCGAACATCGAGATGTCATCGTTGACTGCGAACGCCGTCACGGCTTCCTCTGGGTACTACGAGGGCGTAAGACAGGAGAAGTGGTGAGAGAGCAGCTCGTAGTGAAGCGAGATGGAGAGCAAGAGCGCGTACCTTCTTGGCAAAGACTGGGATCTGCTGCAGCAGCTTCGGTTTGCCGTCGCGGTCCTGCTGGTCCGTGCGCCAGAGCCGCACGATTGCAGTGCTCTTGCCAGTCTGCTTGCTCGCATACAGCTACAAACACATACAAGTCACAAGCGTGAGCTTAGGACACGATGTGCGCTTGACACTCGCACACGCACCTCTTCAGCCGCTGCAGCGGACCGACCCGCCTCTGCGACGGCTTTCGACTGCGTGCGGAGCTCTTCGCTGCGCGGGTCCATGCCGTCGCCGATCGACACGAGGATGTTGCTGCGTTTCATCTACAGCAGCAGCAGCAGTCAAGAGAAGCAACGAGAGTGTCAGTCAGTCACGCGGCGTCAATGCTCGAGTGCGTCCTGTGTTGCTGGCGCTGCGTACCATCACGACGTGCGAGACAAAGTGCTCGTGCGCCTGGAACTTGCGCGTCTCGAGCTGGCGGTTCGCCAAGTGGATGAAGCCGTCTGCGTCGCCGATGCAGATCATGCCACGGTTCGCGCTCATGGTCGTGATGTCGACCCCCTTTACGCGCATTCGTACACATAGAGAGAGCATGAGGACGTCGCACTCAAGAGCAAGCGATAACTGATACGAGCACACACACACACACCTTGAGCCATAGTCCGTTCGCATCTTTGAGCGTCTCCTTGTCGAAGAACGCAAAGCGCCGCCACTGCGCCATCGCTCCGCCGCCTTGTTGCTGTCGATCGAGCGAATGTGTTCTTCGTGTCGTAAATGCAGCAAAAGCAGGTCATCAAAGGGGAGATCGCGAGGCGAACTTGATGTGCGTCACACCAACCACGTTTCTAGCAAGCATATATTTATCAAGTGTAACAAGTCTCATGCGGATCACTTGCTACGAGTACACAACTTGCACAAGCAACCTTGCTCAAGACCTCCAGACCTCCCGACAAGACAAGACAAGTTCTCCTCCTCATGTGAACAAGCAAGCACAAGCACTTGCAAGAAGGAACGCTCGTTACAATTGCTCGCTCGCTCACTCTACGTGTCGATCGCTTCCGCGAGAATGTCGTTCATGATGTTCTCGTCCAGGTCGTCGATGTTGAGGTTCCGGCCAGCGGAGCGACTCGAGCGCTGCGACTTGTTCGACGCGACGGGACTCGCACTCGCGGAGCTCGCAGACCGCCGCTCGGTCGATTTGCCGTGGAAGCTGATTCGAGACGTCGTCGCGCGCGTTGGTGTCCCAAGCGCAAGCGCACTCGCAGTCTCGCGCTCCAGCGTGTCAAAGTCCTCCACGTCGTTGCTCTCGACGACTGCGGCGTCTGTTGTTCCAGGGAGCTCGTCTCGACTCGGCGACTCGGACGCGCGCGAGCTCGACTCGCGTCCGCTCGAGCGGTACGTGCCCTCTCTCCACTCCATGAAGCGCTCAAGCGACGTTGCGCCAGTCTAGTGCAGATCCAGCAATCGTGCGTGAGAGACGGAACAGTACAGCACGACACATATGAACACGACGCACCTTTGACGATGATGCCGATGGTTGCGGCGCGTTCGCTGCGGACGCTTTCTCGGGCGACCCACTCGAGCGCTCGCGCACTGACGCCTTGTCGCGCTCACGTGTGCTCGTGGACGGCCGAGAGAAGCTCTTGCGTGTCCTCGAGAACGCAAAGAACCGCGACGGCGAGTCGGCTTTCGGTGTCTTGGGCGGGTCTTGTGTCTTCGGTGTCGCCGGTGGCTTCTCGCTTGCGCTAGTGCTATGGTTACTGGGTGTATCGTTGCTTGCGCTCGCGTCTGTGCTCGACGCAAGTGCGAGTGGTTCAATGGGCGCGTGCTGGTTCGGTGGATGCGGCGGCGGCTTCACGGGCTTGAGCACCGGCGTCTTTGCCGGCGACTTGGCGTCTCCGCCTGTAGACTTCTTCTTCTTGCGCGCGCTGGTCTTCTTGCGCCGGCGCTTCTTGCTCGCGTCCGGCTCGTCGTCCTCGTCTTCGCTCGATGACACCTGGAGCTCCAGCGCTGTGGATCTGCTGCCGTACAGCGCCGAGAGTGGCGCGAGGTTGTTGTCGGCTCGGACATCGAGGATGTCCTGGACCAGCGAGCTCTTGCTCGACAAGCTCGATGCTGTTGCGCTCGTTGCAGCTGTGGTGGCCGTCGGTTGTTTGCTGTGGCGAGCACTGCTGTCGTCGCGTGCAGTGGATGCTGGTGTCTCGCTTGCACTCTCAGTTGTCGCATGAACCTCGTCGACAGCGTCGTCCATGTCGAACGTCTGCACTTCCGTGTCGAGGTTCTGACTCGGAGCATGCGCTGTGGCAGGTTTGGTCTTGGAGCTGCGGCCGCCCATGGCTCCTGCAGCTGCGTCACGCTCGGCTGAGTGCACTCGACAGCGCGCTCTTCATCCACACGCGACTTTGACGTCGTCTGCTGCTGTCGGCTCTTCCTCCTACTTGTTGCTGCTGCTGTGCGCGTGCTCGACCCGCGTGCTCGACTCAAAAGGGCGACTTGTAGGCGGTTCAGTACGCTATTTTCTGCGTCGGGATTTGACCGCAGTGCGCAGCGTGATCGCGCTGAGCATCACTAATGCTGCCATGTCGTCGTCGTCGTAGCCGGCGTGCGAGATCCAAGAGCAAGCTAGCGCAGCAAGAGGATCAGCAGGTGTGATGCACGTCAGGTGTTGCTGCAGCATGTTGTGCGACTGGAAGCGGTAGAGTCAGTCAGTTTGTATGGGCGACACAATCGTACAAAAACATACAAAACCCTAGACAATCGAGAGTGTCACGCAGGTCAGTCCGTTTGACCACGCAAGCACACAACGAGCAGTTGAGCGAACAGCAAGTTGAGCGAGCGCAGCGACGGCAGCAGCATGGGCGACGGCGGCGCGAGTGTCTGGCGCAACGCGCTCTCGAACGAGCACAAGATCGCGATCTGCGTCGCAGGTGCGTGCATGCGCTCTCTGTCTGCAGTCACGCACTACGTCTGCTGCAATGACCGACAGTTCCTCACTGTCATTCCCACGCACTCGCTCGCTCACTCGCCCACTTGCACACGCTCACGACAGCATGGTACATCCTCAGTCTCGTGACGCTCTGGACGAACCGGTACGTCGTCGCAGAGCTCAAAGTCGACTCGAACCTCCTCTCGCTCGCGCAGCTCGGCATGTCGGTCGTCTGCGGCCTCGCGTCCGAAGTCTACTTGGTCGGCTGGGCGGTTTGCGCCACGAACGCGCGCAAGCTCCTGCGCGACGGACTCAAGGACATGATCCTGCTCGGCGCCGTGCGCATCCTCACGGTGCTCCTCGGTCTCACTGCGCTCAAGTACATCGCAGTCTCGTTCACGCGTACGTCCCTCGCTCTCTCTCACCTACCAACGCGACCAGGTCCTCACAGTGTGCCTCTGTCGGTCGTCTGCATGCACCGCAGAGACGATCAAGTCGTCTGCGCCGTTCTTCACAGTCATCTTGACGTACTTGCTGCTCGGGCAGCGCACGGGCTGGCGCGTGAACGCGTCGCTGCTGCCGATCGTCACGGGCCTCGTGTTCTGCAGCCTCTCGGACAGCTCGTTCCACGTCATCGGCTTCACGGCTGCGCTGCTCTCGAACTGCGTCGACTGCATCCAGAACGTCTTGACCAAGAAGCTGCTCAACCGCTCGTACACGTACGTCATGCGCTTGTTTGTCTGGCTCTTGGCGCGTGCGTAGCTCATACTAAACGACCGCCTTGTGCCCCGCAGCGTCTCGCAGCTGCAGCTCTACACGAGCGTCATCGCAGTCGTCATGCAGCTCCTGTTCATTGCGTACAACTGGGCGACGGCGCCAGCGTCGCGCAGTGCGAAGTCGCGACCAGATGACAAGTCGAGTGCGTTTATCTTCGGGCTCCTCGTGTGCGACGGCCTCGGGTTCTACCTCCAGAGCGCGTTCGCGTACTTGCTCATGAGCCTCGTGTCGCCCGTGACGCACAGCGTCGCGAACTGCGTCAAGCGCGCGCTCCTGATCATGCTCTCGATCTTCCACTTTGGCGACATCGTCACGCCGCTCAACTGGTCCGGCATGGTGCTCGTGATCGTCGGCGTGTACGTGTTCAACGCGGCGTCGCGGCTCGAGCGCCAAGTCGCTGGCGACGGCAAGAGCGTCGAGGACAAGGCGCGCATTGCGCCGTCGCTCAGCGCCATCCAGCGCAGCACGATCCTCGCGCTCTCGGAGATCCGCATTGTTGCGTCACACCAATTGTGATTCTTGTCAGTATACATGTATCAAGTGTAATTGGTCTCATGCGGAGCACTTGCAATGAGTACAGACAACTTCAAGACCTCTCGAAAAAGGCATCGACGTTGACGACGACGCACTGGCTTGTCGTGCGAGCGCAACAGTATCGAGCTTGTCGAGCAAGAGCTCGCTGGTCCAGGACATCCTCGATGTCCGAGCCGACAACAACCTCGCGCCACTCTCGGCGCTGTACGGCAGCAGATCCACAGCGCTGGAGCTCCAGGTGTCATCGAGCGAAGACGAGGACGACGAGCCGGACGCGAGCAAGAAGCGCCGGCGCAAGAAGACCAGCGCGCGCAAGAAGAAGAAGTCTACAGGCGGAGACGCCAAGTCGCCGGCAAAGACGCCGGTGCTCAAGCCCGTGAAGCCGCCGCCGCATCCACCGAACCAGCACGCGCCCATTGAACCACTCGCACTTGCGTCGAGCACAGACGCGAGCGCAAGCAACGATACACCCAGTAACCATAGCACTAGCGCAAGCGAGAAGCCACCGGCGACACCGAAGACACAAGACCCGCCCAAGACACCGAAAGCCGACTCGCCGTCGCGGTTCTTTGCGTTCTCGAGGACACGCAAGAGCTTCTCTCGGCCGTCCACGAGCACACGTGAGCGCGACAAGGCGTCAGTGCGCGAGCGCTCGAGTGGGTCGCCCGAGAAAGCGTCCGCAGCGAACGCGCCGCAACCATCGGCATCATCGTCAAAGGTGCGTCGTGTTCATATGTGTCGTGCTGTACTGTTCCGTCTCTCACGCACGATTGCTGGATCTGCACTAGACTGGCGCAACGTCGCTTGAGCGCTTCATGGAGTGGAGAGAGGGCACGTACCGCTCGAGCGGACGCGAGTCGAGCTCGCGCGCGTCCGAGTCGCCGAGTCGAGACGAGCTCCCTGGAACAACAGACGCCGCAGTCGTCGAGAGCAACGACGTGGAGGACTTTGACACGCTGGAGCGCGAGACTGTGTGCATCGAGCGATGTGCAGCGGTCGTTCTCAGTCGCAGACCACCAGCAGTGCATTGTGTTGCGTCGCGTGTCAGGCTAGTCGCTTGTGTGCCCGATTGATTGTGCCCGATTTTGTGTAATTTAGTGTGTGACAGCACAACCACGTCGGGTGTTCATGAGCGGTTCGTTACACTTGCTATTTGTATGTCCGAGGCACTATGTGGTGACTTGGTCGTCCTAAGCGCTTCCTTGCTCCCCCTCACACACATTTCCAAACGCAAAGCGTCGAGCACGAAGCGAGGCTCGCGGCACGTACACGAGCAAGAGCGAGCGAGCGATGGCGTCCGACTATGCGCGCGAGCTGCTGCGGCGACAGTTCCTCGGTGCGTCTCCTGCGCGCGTCCTGCTGTTGCTGCTTCACACACACGCACTCGTGGCTAATGACCACACGCAACAATACCAACATTGAACGTTCTAGAAATGAGCCGCAACCCGCCAGAGGGCGTCTCGGTCGGCCTTGGCGACGACGAGAACATCTTCAACTGGGAGATCATGCTCGTCGGACCGCCCGACACGCTGTACGAAGGCGGCTTCTTCAAGTGCGTGCTCGAGTTCCCGCCCAACTTCCCCAACATGCCGCCCAAGATGACGTTCAAGTCCGAGATGTGGCACCCGAACGGTACGTGTTTGTGTGTGTGTGCGATCATCTCCAGACGCTGCGATTGCGTCTATGAGCGACGTACTGACGCGCTGATGATGTCTCTGCGACTGCAGTGTACCCGAACGGCGTCGTGTGCATCTCGATCCTCCACCCGCCTGGTGAGGACCAGCTGAATGCGCAGGAGACCGCAGACGAGCGATGGCGTCCGATCCTCGGCGTCGAGGCGATTCTCGTCTCGGTCATCTCCATGCTCTCGGACCCGAACGACGACTCGCCAGCGAACATTGACGCAGCGGTGCGTTCTCTCTCTCTCTTGTGTGCGATCTGTTGCTGGTTCGTGCGCCTTCGTCCTCTGATCGCGACCGTGTGATGCGCAATGGCGCAGGTCGAGTGGCGAAACGACAAGGACGCGTTCAAGAAGCACTGCCGCCGCATCGTGCGCAAGTCTCAGGAAGATATTTAACGCACTCCTGACCGGCAGACTCCCTCGTGCGCGCACACGGAGCGGTCGCTGCAGCCGCAGGCGTGTGTGAAGACGCTCGCACTCGTGCGCTCGTGCATCCACCACGATCCGAAATACAGCTCCACGTTGCACGCACTACGAGGCGATCATGCGCTGAGGTGTCATGTTGCATCGTTTCGCTACATTTCGAGTCTCGAATGTCTATATTTGTGAAAACGACCCATTTACTTGCACAAACTATACTATACTCAATACGAGTCATTCAGTGGCGTGTCGTTTGACCAAGCACCACAAATCCGCACAACGCATTCAGCTCACTTGGACGCTCGCGCTCCCTCCAACTCCTCCTCCACTTCTGCTCCACTACCGCTCACTTGCTCACGATGGTGCTCGCGTTCCGCCGCTCGCTCGCTCTGTGCACGCGCGCCGCGACGACTGCGCGTCCGCTCGCGACGCTCCTCCAGCAGCAGCAGCGCGCGATGAAGCACACGCACACGCTCGTGCTCATTCGCCACGGCGAGAGCGAGTGGAACAAGCAGAACCGCTTCACTGGCTGGTACGACGTGCAGCTCTCGGAGAAGGGTACGTCTGTCTACTTGCTAGTTTACTTCCTAGTCTGTTGGGCTGTTGCTACACGCGATGATCGTCACTACTAAGCAATTGCATTGCGTGGCATCAGGCAACAAGGAGGCGAAAGCCGCTGGTGAGCTGCTCAAGAAGGAGGGCTACACGTTCGACATTGCGTACACGTCGTACCTGAAGCGCGCGATCCGCACGCTGTGGCACGTGCTGGAGCAGACGGACCTGTTCTGGATCCCAGTGCACAAGACGTGGCGCCTGAACGAGCGCCACTACGGCGCGCTCACGGGCTTGGACAAGCAGGAGACGGTCGAGAAGCACGGCGCGGACCAAGTGAAGGTCTGGCGTCGCAGCTACAGCATCCCGCCGCCACAGCTCGACACCTCGAGCGAGTACTACCCTGGCAACGACGTGCGCTACAAGGACGTGCCGGCGGACATGCTCCCGCGGAGCGAGTCGCTCGAGCTTACGGCAGCGCGCGTGCTGCCGGAGTGGGACACGACGATCGTCCCGAGCATCCAGGCGGGTAAGAACGTGCTCATTGCGGCGCACGGCAACAGCCTCCGCGCGCTCGTGAAGCACCTCGACGGCATCTCGGAGGACGAGATCACGGAGCTCAACATCCCCACGGGCATCCCGCTCGTGTACCACCTCGACGAGAACCTCAAGCCGATTGCGCACAAAGACGCGTTCGCGCCGCTCAGTGGCTTCTACCTTGGGAACCAGGACGAGATCCGCGCGCGCATCCTCGGCGTGAAGAACCAGACCAAGTAGAGAGAGCTTGCGATGTGTAGTGAGTGTAGCAAGTGTGCTTCACAGCACTTGCTGCATTAAGTGCGCACGTACTTGCTTCGTACAACTCATTTGACTTGAACAACGTATGTTTTGAGACACAAGTGTTGTTGACAACACTATCGTGCGAATCAACAGATACAAACTTTGAATGTATTTCCTACGAACCAGCACATTTGTTTATTGTGTGCTGGACCGGAATCGCATTTGTGTGCGCCACACCGCAAAACGGGCGATTTGAAGGCTGTGGCTGTCCGAGCGACTTGCGCCGCAGTCTCTCTCGAACTCACGACGAGCATCAGGACGAGCACGACCGACGCGACGAGCACCAGAGCATGATGAGAATGCACGCGTTCCGCAGCGCGTTGACCACGGCCCAGCGCCAGCTCTCGAGCCAGCAGCAGCGCGCGTTCGCTGTCGCCGCGGCGGCGACGCCGGTGCCCGTGCTCTCGGCGCAGGAGTGGATGGACAACATCAAGCGCTCGGCCGAGAAGGACGTGCTGATCAAGAAGACCAAGCTCGCGAGCTTCCTCAAGACCGTCACGACGAGCGAGGAGCTCGAGGCCTCGAAGGAGATCATGAAGATCTACGAGCAGAAGCGCGTGGACCCGGACTCGAACGCCGCGGGTCTCTTCGTGAAGAAGGCGCTCGAGCTCAACGCTGCGAACGTGGCGTTCGAGGTGCTCGAGGCGAACTACCGCATCGGTCTCTTCCTCGAGCCGTCCACGCTCAACAAGCTGCTCTCGAAGTTCTTCAAGGACGGCGACTTTGACAAGGTCTTCCAGCTCCACGAGATCGGCTCGCAGAAGTACAAGGTCAAGTCCACGGAGCGCACGTACGACATCCTCATTCGGTACGTTCACGATCGATCTGCTGTGCATTGCATTGTGTTGCTTGTCTTGCTCCGTGACTCTGTCAATGTGTGGACAACAATCACTCACACTCGAGTGTGCGCTTGGCGACTGCAGTGCTGCGATTGAGCAGGAGGACCTTGACAAGGCGGTTGCGCTCCTCAAGACCGCTGCGTACGTCTCGCAGTGCAATTGCGTTGTTGTTACGTGCGTGTATTGTTGCTCACACTACTTGTTTGTTTGTTTGTGCATTGCAGTGACAGCCACAAGTTGCAGCGCGTGACGTGCAACAACTTGCTGTTCAAGCTGAAGGAGGGCGAACTGACGGAGAAGGTGCGTCTCGCTGTTGCAACCACTTGTTTGTTTGTTTTGTCAAATGTGTTGCATCGGCCAGTCGAGTAACAGGTGTGTTGGCATCATTTGCACAGATCGAGGAGGTCGCGGCGCTCATGAAGGCCGCTGGCGTCGAGCCGAACGAGACGACCCGGAAGATCCTGCAGTAAGCGCCTGCGATCCGAACGAAATACACACGAACGACCCTCCGAGCGGATGAACGAGCCACGTTCTCTTTCACTCTTGTGTTGCTATTGCTACTACTGTGAGTGGTGTTGCGGGCTTGTTGGACTTGACAAGAGTAACTCTCGCACGAGTAGCTTCAGCGTGAGGCAACACACTTGCAAACTCACGCTCGTTCACCGTGACACCTTGTTGATCAAGGGCACGAGCGAGCACTCATAGAGAGCGTCCTTCCCGACCAGTCCTCGCTTTTCGAGACACGGATGGTCTTCAGGCTTTGACACCACGGAATCGTCAGCGACTCGCGGGCTCGACAACCTGCAATTCCTCGACACACATAAGCTGACCACCTCCTTTAAGCCTAGAAGCCGCTCAAGAGAGCGAGAGAGACCGACAACTTCGTCCATCGAGAGCGTCTCGGAGCGCTCGAGACAACCACTTGCATCGGTTCACGCTTTCCCTCCTTAAAACGTTTATAACAAGTCACAAAAACCTCTGTACAATAAAGAGCTCTCAGCCAGCCACAAACTCGTTTCGACCAAAGACGACCGAGAGAGATGGTGGTGCTCGCTGCTGTGCGGTCCCTTGCGCTCGTGCGCCGCAGCGCGTCGGCGTCGGTGCTCGCGCTCGCTGCGCGCAGCGGCAGCGTCCGCGCGTTCAGCGGCAACGTCGAGTACCCGAAGATCGAAGGCACGGTGGCCGAGATCACGAAGAACCTCAACAACATTGGCGCGCGGCTGTCGATCCCGACCGCGGCGCTGTACCTCACGACGCCAAAGATCAACCACATCGTGCGCGAGATGAAGGGCAAGGACGAGCTCAAGGAGGTGCAGCGCGTGCTGCTGCTCTGCGACGCGAAGCTCGTGTACCCGAGCTCGTTCGCGTCCGGGACGTTCTTCTCGGCGTGCCTGAAGCTCGAGGCGCCGGAGCTCGCGCTCGAGTTCCTGCGCACGGCCGAGAACATCCGCCACTACGTGAACAACCAGAGCATTGTGCGCCTCGCCAAGTACTACGCAGACCAGCAGGAGCAGGACGTCGTGGACGAGATCCTGGCGCTCGCGGTGCGCAAGAACGTGCCGCTCACGACCAAGTTCTACCACTTCCGCGTCACGAACGCGCTCGCGCTCGAGCAGCTCGACACGGCCGTGGCGATCGCAAAGGAGGCAGCCGAGGCGCGCCAGATCAACTCGAACCTCATCCTCCAGCTTCTCAACGGCCTCGAAGGCGACGCGCTCGCGGCGCAGCGTCCGCTTGCGCAGTACCTCGCGGCGAAGGGCGACGTGATCCCGAACGACCGCCTCGCGACCTTATTAACCGACCAGTAGAGAGCGCAGCGCTGCTGCTGCGCGACCGATCACGAGCAAGACAGCGAGGCAGTCGTGCGCGTCTGCTGCAGCTTCATGCATCGCGACAACAAGTGAGAGAGCCTCGGGACGGTCGAGACGATACGCTGATCCATTGAATCCACGGGTGCTTTGCTAGAGACTCTCTTAGTGTATATGCATGCCCAGCCTTGTCAGTCGTACCGCGTGCGGTCCTCGAGCAGCGACTCGGCGTAGAACGCGTCTGCGTTGCGGAGTGTGCGCTTGCGGACCTCGGCGACTGCGAACGCGAGGAACGCGCCAAAGCCGCAGAGCGTCACGATCGCGCCGATGAAGCTCGCCGCGCGCTGCGCGAAGCGACCCGAGCGCCGCTGCATACGACTCCGCTCCATTGCGCCAGCGACTTCGAGCACGTCCTCGGACGTGTGCAAGCGGCTGGCAAAGACGTTCGGGTCGCTGTCTGTTGTCGTCGCGTCGCTCGCGTACGTCGCCGCGCGGTCCTGCGTCTGGAGCGCAGGGTAGAGCTTCCACACGGCGTGGATGTCGGTGACGGCGAGGAGCTCGCGCTGCCCCATGCTCCCGAGCACGTCCAGGCGCTCGTCAAAGTCCGTGATGAGCGGGAACACGCTCTGGCACCACGCAGGCGAGGCGGCTCCGTTGTTGCTGCTAAGCGTCTGGACTGTCGAGTGCACGAATGCGTCGGCTGGGTGGTGCATGATGCTGAAGAAGTCGTAAGGCACGTCATCGTTGTCGTCGTCGCCGTTGTTGATCGCAGCGCGCGCCGAGCGCTGGATGTCCTCGATCACAAAGTTCGTGCGCTTGGCTTCAGGGACGCACTCCCACGCAATGCGCACGTGCTCGTCGCGGTCTGGACGGTCGATCGTATGGTGGAGCCCGATCGCGTGGAGCAGCACGTGCAGGACGTTCCCGCGGCCGCACTGCGCCGAGACCCCGAGCGGCTGTGGGCCGCCGATGCGGCCGATGTACGAGTAGCACGACGACGGCGTGGCTTGGATGTTCACGTAGTCGTGCGAGCACTGCGCGTCGTTGCGGCAAGCGCCACCTGCGCAGTCGCGGAACGTGAAGCCCGTGGCCGCGCTGATGTGCGCCATGGCGTCGCGCACCATCGAAGCGAATCGATGCGCGGTCTGGTCGACCTGGAAGCACATCGTGGCGTCGCGCCAGCGGTGGTCGCGCTCGGCGTTGTAGTACCCGTGGAGGACGTGCGACGTCGCTGGTTGCGGGCCGCGCTCAGGGTCATCCAATGCGCTCGTGTTCCACGTCAGGAGCTCGCCGATCGCAATGTCGCCCTGCGTCACCATGATGTTCTCGTCCGTGAGCACGTAGTCGTACTCGATACCCTTGAACTGCACGGTGCCTTCGCGCGGCGCCTCGCCGTCAAGCGGTTGGCGAGGCACGACTTCTTCAAGCGGCAGGCGGCAGGCGCCTGTGAGTTTGCTGAGAACCATCGGCGCGCGGCAGCCGAGCGCTTGCTCTTCGACGTCGACGGCTTCGACTGGCGCGCACTGAAAGAGCTCGCCATCGCCGCGTGCCAAGTCTGCGTCGCTCATTGGCGCGACGTCAAAGCCGTAGAGGCACGAGCACTGGAGCAGGTTCGAGACCGGCCACGAGGTCGCGAGCGAGTTCACGGGACACTCGGAGAACGTGAACTTGCCGTCCATGGTCATTGACGGCGACGTGTTGCACCGCGGTGCCGCCTTTGCCGGCTCGCTCGGGTCAACTTCCGCCAATCCGTAGATGCACTCGCAGTTGGCTTTGCTCTGGAGCGGCCAGTGCTTGAGGTACGCAAACGGTGGGCAGCCGTTGTCGTTCGTGAGGACCCACTCGACGCAGCGCTGGAGCACGTCGTCGCGGTAGTACCCGCTCGCGCACGCGCAGTCGGCAAACGACTCCTCCACGTGCTTTGCACTCTCAGCCTTGTACGCGTGCACCGGGCACTCGTACGTCGACATGCGCATGCAAAGCATCTCCGGCGTCTTCCAGCCGTAGCCTGGGAGACACTCGCACTGCTCGACAGAGTGCGGCATCGCTGCGAGCGGCTTCGAGAACGGCGGGCACTCGAACGGTGCGTTCGCAGAGCGGATCGCTCCAGACTTAGCGTCAATCCCGTCGCACGACTGCACCATCTCGTTGCGCGCGTACGCAACGCCTTGCTGCACACACTCGCAGTCAAAGAAGCCACGCGGGTGCGCACCAATCGGCAGGTCGGCGCGCTTCATCGAGTTGATCGGGCAGATGTACGCGGCGCTCTCGAGCACACACGCGGTCGTCGCAGCGTTCTTGACAAAGCCCCAGTCACAGTAGCAGTCGTCGAACGACCGAGGCTGCGCATTCGCACCTGCGATCGAGTGCGGCGGGCATTGGTACGGCGCTGCCATCGCGCACTCTCCAGACTGGTCGTTCTTCGTAAAAGGCTGGACGCATGCGCAGTCAGCAAGCGACAGCACAGCTTGACCCTGCATCTTCTCGACGTAGTTGCCAGCGCGCGGACACTGGCGCAGCGAACATTGTCCAGTCGCCTCATCTTTCGTGTACGGGTGCTGGCAGTCGCAGTCTGCGATCGAGCGAGCAACCGCGACGCCGGCTTTGAGCTGATAGCGGCCGATGCAGCGAAAGTTCTGCGGCGAGCACACGCGGTGCAGCTCGTCGCGCGCAAAACCAGAGAGGCACGAGCAGTCGTTAAAGCTGAGCGGGTGCACCACCTTTGCCGCCGAGCCTGCTGGGCACCGAAAACCTCCGAGGCGCTGCGTTGCCTCGTCGTTTCGCACCGCGCTTGCTCCGTTGCCGCGGCACAAGCAGTCGTCGAGCGACTCCATGTCGCGCGGCAGGAGCATCGCTTCACATGGCGCAGGACAGACTGCAGTTTATAGAGAGCGCATGGTGTCAGAAGCTCTGGCAGTGCAAGACACACCAAGAGACTGATCAAGAAGCGCAGTCTTCGTACCAAAGAACGCAGCTTGGGTCGTGCGTACTGGTGCAGTGAGCACGGCGACTGCGAGCGCTGTCCACAGCACCGAGAGCGGTCGCTGGCGAGCCATGGCGTTGGCGGCAACTGCTGCAACTGAGAGATTCGCGAGAGACGACGAGCGCAGCAAGTGGCAGCGAAAGCCAAAGTGAGCGAGCGAGAGAGCAAGCAAAGCCGCAATGCGCTGCAATGAGTGTCAAGCGTCGCGTTGATGGGCATCAATGGAAAGATCGGCGCGACGTTTCGCGTCCCTCTTCACTTCAAAAGTATATGTGGATACAAACATCGAGTTGTCTCAAGTCACACATGACAGTTTACTGAAGCCAAGTCAGATCGCATTCGTGCCTCCTTCACTCGCTCGCGCACAGTGACGGACGCTTAGATCTTGGACGAGCCGACGTAGTTGACGTTGCGCGAGAGGCAGAGGTCGGCCATGTCGAGCAGCGCGAGCTCGAGGCTGCGCTTGAACTTGGCCGCGTCGGTCTCGGGGCACACGTGGTAGGCCGAGATGCTGACGTTGATGCGGTCGGGCTGGAGCGCGTAGCAGCAGCCGTAGCCCTCGTTGTACATGGCCGAGAAGCCGCCCCAGATCGGACTCGCGCCGGGGCCGCCGCTCACGTTGCTCGTCGAGATGAGGAACTTCTTGCTCACGTCGAACGCCTTGTCCGTGAACAGCGACGGCTTGGGCGTCACGCCCGACATCTCCGAGACGATCTGGAGACCCATGAGGTGCCGGTCGACGCCCTCGCCGGTCAAGCAGTTCTTGAGCTGCTCCTTATGCGAGCTGATCGCGAGCTTGAGCGCGTCCCACTTCTCGCCGACGCTCGCGTCGCTCTCCATCGTCTTGACGAACGCGAGCGAGTCGGTCGAGAGCGACCGGATCGTCTCGGTGCGGCCGTGGTAGAACAGGCGCGAGTGCGCCGTCTCGTAGATCGCAGGCACGTGCTTGTGGAGCTTGTAGTGTGCGAGCTGGATCGCCATCTGCATGTAGAAGTCCGGCGTGAGCTTGTAGCGCTTGAGGAACGCCGTGCCGTAGTGGTGGAACTGCAGCGTGTGCAGGTCGCTCGCGTGGATGAGCTTCCCGACCGCCGCGCTCGCGCACTCGATCGCCGTGTGCGCCGCGTTGTCGAGGACCCAGTTGAGCCGCTTCGGCTTGAGCGCGAGCGTCGGCTTGAGGTTCGCGCGGTCCGCGAACTTGGCCTTGAAGTTCTCGTTCACGTACTTGATGCAATAGTCAAAGAGCCGAATGACGACCAAGGCGTCGGCCCAGACGTGCTGGCCGTTCAGGCCGCTGCGCGCGTTCTCGTGGATCACAAGCGTGAACGGCTTGTCGTACCAGCGGTTGCGGCCGTCGCCAAGGAGCGAGTTGCGCGCAATCTGTATGCATATCGAGAGTGCAAGTGGTCAGTGAGTGATGGTCCTACAATGATCGTCATGTGCTGGACGTACGTCGTCGTAGGTCGACGCCGACGTCTCGTCGAGCGCAATGCAGAACAGCGCCTTCTCCACGAGCTCAAACGACTCTTTGTTCAGGTCATCGAGCTGCAGAATGTGCTCGCGCGCCTGCAGAGTGAGAGCAATCGAACGACACGCGCGTGAGCCAATGGACAATAGCACGAGCTCATGGACAGCGTCAAAAGACGCACCTTGGCCCAGTTCGTGCGGTTCTCCGACGTCAAGACGCTCACTGGCGGGTAGCGCTCCAAGTCAAACAGACCCGTCGCTTCTTCGCGCACTTGCTCGAATTGGCTAGTGACACCGCCCAGCAGTCCCATGCAGCGTTAGGAATAGAACCAGAGAGCGGTAGACAAACAGAGAGAGACGCACCTAAGCAAGTCTGCGAGCGGGAGCTCATTGCCAGCGTCGTCCAAGACCTGAACGGTCCAGATGCAGTTGTTCCGGAGCACGATGATGTACTTGGAGTCGTGCGGGTACGACACGAGCTCGTCGCACTCTTCGCCTGGGATGATGCACGTGTTGAACATGCGCGAGTACGTGTGCATGCACAGTGGCCGCCCCATCATCTTCTCCACCGGGAACTTTTCTCTGTCGAGTCAACAGCACATTACGTCACAGGCGTCAATCTCAAGGCACAAGGACGCCAACACACAGACGAGCGAGACGTACTCGAGCAGGTTCCGGCGGAACTTGAGGATCGCGATCGAGAAGATCGCGGCGGCCTCGCACTGGCTCATGTCGCGCGGGCCCCAGTTCCCCGGGAGCACGCCGAACCAGTTGATGTTGATCGCCGACGGGTACCGCGGCTGCAAGTACGCAAACGTCTCCCACCACTCCTCAAGCCAGTTGCGCTCCGAGTCGGCGCGCTCCTGGAGGATCGACTGGAGCTGCGGCCCAACGCCGTGGAGAAAGTCGTGGCACACCGCTTTCGTATGCTCGAGCTCCTGCGCCGTGAGCAGCGGCTCGCAGCTCTTGATGTAGCGCGCGAGCGTGTCTTCGAGCGACGGCAGCGGCAGCGACGGGAGCTCGTCCTGGTACTGGTACGTGCGCTCGGCTGGCGCAGCATCTGCGCGCTTGTTCGCCATGATTGCAGTCGTTCACTCAAAGAGAGAGATCAAGAGAGAGACCGAAAGGATCGACGAGTGGCACTGCTCGCTGCTGCTCTCGTCGTCGCGTCCGTTTGCGAAATGATCTCCTTGAACGTCGAGCGAGCCAAAGCTTACTCAACGCCGGTGCAACAAATGGTGTGGCAGTATGTGGCACAGGTCGGGTCCGGACCTGGTTTTGAAAATGGGTTTTGGCCTGTATCAAAGACTTGGAAGTTGTATGCAATATGGGCCTGTATGCCTTTGTGTGCTTTCTGGCCCGCCCGGTACGGATTGAGACCCGGTGTGTCATTCCTGCGCGTCATCCCTGCACTTCAAACGACGTGCCCTCGTTTTTGTCATTATGGCAACATCGCATGCTCTCTGTACGTTGTGCTTCTGGTGTTGCGGCGCGCTGCCTCGGCAAGAGGCATCGAGCATCTTCACAACATCTTGAGCGTCTTGAGTGGGCTGCGTGTTGCATGGAGCAGCGCATAGTGCCGCTTGCTCTAGCGCTCGCTGCGAACCAACCATCGTAATGCGCCACAGAGGACAGTCGTGCACGTATGAAGCGCCTCGTTAGAACCGCGACGATTATGACGTGTGCGTGCCGTAGACGACAAAACTATAGAGCCACAATGATCCTGAAGCGTCGCGCTAGTCGCAATGATGGAAGAAGATCTGCCATGCGGTCTGCATGTCGAGCTTGATCTGGTCGATCACGAGCGACTTGAGCAGACGTTGTAACTGAGAGACGCAATACACTACACGAGAAGCAACGAGCATGGCGCGCAGCACGACGTCTGCGTCGTCTGCACTCTCGCTTTCGGCGCTCATAAACGACACGGCTACGAGCAGTGCCTTCGACACGCTCCTTCCTTGCCAAAGTCTGCTCAAGCAGCGAGACGTCATCAACGACGCGTGTGCCGATGTTGCGCGCGAGCTCGATGCTGTCGAGGCGCGCTTAGCGCTCTATCGTCGCGCACGACACAATCAGAACGACCAGAGCGCACACGCAGCCGCTCAATGTGCAAAAAATGCGGGTGCCTCGTCGTCCTTTGCGCCAAGCCCACAGCGTCAGAGCCAGCACCAGCAGCAACAAGCAGGACAAGTGGCGAACGAAGTCGAGAGCGCATTGCGCAACTGCGACTTGCTGCTCGAGCGAGCGCGCGCATCAGGTACGACGGTGCTCTAATAGGATCACGAGACCGTTTCGCAGTAGCAAGCGCTCACATCACGCACTGCTCTTGTAGCGACGTCCGCGCTCTCTCGATCCGCAGCTTCGTCTCGCATCAGCGCGCCGCCGCACAAGCTCCAGCGCCCCGAGAGCCCTGTCACGTCAGCTCCTTGTGTCTCGACGATGCCCGAGTCACAGACGTTCGTGCCGATCAAAGCCACCGACTCGCCGCCGCTGTCGTCCGAGACGCCAACGTATGCAGCAGACTCGATGCGCAGCGCGCTCGACGCTGTGTCGCCTGACGAGCGCGAGCTCACGTCGCGTGCTGCGGCGATCAAGGCCTTCGCGGCCAAGTGTCAGCAAGAGATGCAAGTCGAGGCATTGGCTGCGCAGCAGCAACAGCACGCGCTACAGAGCAGCATCTTGCGCGAGCTGCAGCGCAAGTATGAGTCGAAGAAGAAGATGAGCGTGTTGGCGCTCAGAGAGAGATATGAGCGTGAGACGAAGACGCTCGTGCGCGACACGATGGACAAGTACGAGCGCGAGCAGACGCAAGTGCTCGAGAAGCTCGAGGAAGAGCTCGTGCGCGAGCGCTCGATCGCGCTCAATGACGTCGTCGCAACGCACGAGCAAGCGCTCGAGGAGCGCGTGAAGCGCCTCGAAGCGCGTCTCGCCGCTGAGACGCTCGCAAAGCGGCGGGCGCTCGAAGCACAGGTCCAGACCGAGTTGACTCAGCGACTCGAGGCGATTGAGACAGACAACGACACATCAATGCGCGAGTGGGAGACGCAGAAGCGGCATGAGCTCGAACGCGAGGTCTTTGAGCGGCGCGAGCACGCGGCGACTGAAATATTGCGGCTCCAGGAGACGCGCACGAGCGCACTCAAGCGCGAGCTCGAGCTCCAGCACGCGGCGAACGAAGCCGCCGAGCTCGAGAAGCTCTCGGAAGCGCTCGCGTTTGGCGCGCAGGCGCAAGTGCAGCAGCTGCGCGCAAAGCTCGAGCGTGAGCACAACGAGCGCGTGAACAAGACGCGAGGCGACGCCGCACAGAGTCTCGAGCTCAAGCTCCAGGAGCTCAAGGTCGTGCTCGAGCGCACGCACCGCGACTCGCTCACGCAGCTCGAGCGCGAGCTCGCACAGAAGCACCGCATCGCGCTCGTTGAGCTCCAGGAGCAGCTCCAACTCGCGCACGACGCGAACGTCCAAGCGACGCGTGCGCGCGCCGATGCGGAGCGCGAACAAGCGCTCGCTGCTGTGAAGCGCGACGCCGCAGACGCGCACCAGCGCCAGCTCGACGACTTTGAGCGCGCGCTCGAGACGGAGCTGCGCGTGCGCGTGAACCAGGCGGAGATCGAGCTCGACGCGAGCTACGCTGAGACGCTCGGTGCGCAGTGCGAGCAGCTTCGGGACCAGCACGAGCGCGAGCTCGCAGCGCGCATCGAGCGCATGGAGCAAGCAAAGAGTGTGCTGCTGGCAGAAGCGAAGGTGTTCTTGTCTATGGAGGCGCCGCTCGACAAGTCGAAGGACCCCTCGGAGGCGTCGAGACGGCTCTCGGAACTCAAGCGGCAGCTCTCGCGCGAACTCGCGACGCACGTCGAGGCGCTCGTGACGGACGTCGACGACATGACCGAGGAGCAGCGCATCCTCGTGCGCAAGATCACGGAGCTGACGCAGCTGTATTTGGGTCTGAAGCGCCAGTGCGCGACGCTCGAGACGCAGTCGAGCGAGCTCAAGAGCGCACTCCGGACGCTCCACACGCAGCTCCAGACCAAGGATCTCATGTGCAAGAAGCTGTACGAAGCGAACGAAGCGCTGCTCCAGCGCCTCCAAGCACCCGTTGAGAAGGACGTAGGACGTACCAGCGCTAGTAGAGTGCACGAGTGAGTGAGGAACACGGTTCGGTCGTGTCCTCGTGTCCATGACACTGTCGAGGCCATCACAGCCCCTATGTTTAGTGGCTCACTCTACTGGAGGCCGCAGTGCCACGACCGACAGTCGCCATGGCGACTACGACTGCCGATGCCGATGCCGATGCACTGCCTCGCATCGACAAGCGGTACGGCGACAAGTGCGCTGCGCTACTGTGGCAGCTCCAGCAGCGCGAGTGCGCGCCAGAGCAGCCAGCGCCAGCGAGTCGCAAGAGCGCGCTCGCGACCAAGTACGGCATCGCGATGCCCAAGAGCGCAGGGCACCGAAGCGCTGGAGCAGCAAGCGCAGCAAATGCAAAGACGCTCTTGGCGCGTCCGTCATCGACTCGCGTCGTCGTGCCAAAGAAGCCGTCGAACGAGCCTGCGATACACGCGAGAGCGCGAGGACCGAGCCAACGAGCTGCGAGTAGCTGGGGCGACGACGACCTCGTGCAGCCGCAGCAGCTCGAAGCAGCGCAGCCAGACGCGTCTCGCGCCTTCGCTTCGCCTCGACCACTCGGCGCAGTCGACAGGTGCGTTGGTACAAGACGCCTAGGCATGGCTCATATCAACACAACACAGCCTCACCTCTTGTGGCGACACGCGCTGCTCGTGCTCCTCTTGCAGATGCGTCGGCTGGTGCATCGCAGAGCTAGACGGCGCTCGTAGCGCGAACGAGACGCTTCGCCTCGAGATCGCGTTCCTCCATGAGAAGCTCGTGGAGAAGTGCGTGCGCGTTTGATGTCTCTGCGATGCCTCGAGCCGCGCACTGACACTTGGTGCTTGACGCTTCGGATCTGCCTCGGTGCCGTCGTAGACTGCGCGGCGGGAGCAAGATCGTCGCGGGCGGACAGTTCCGAGGCAGAGGCACTGGCGCGAAGCCTGTCGGCGCAGCAATGTCCACTGCTGTCACGACCTGCTCGACGTGCGCGAGCTTGCGTCTCGACTTGCGGCACAGCCGACACGAGCTCGCGCACATACAGCGCACGACCGAGGAGCTGCAGCGCGAAGTCGCCAAGATGGAGGCCATGGAGCACACGCTCTGGACAGACAACGCCGCTCAGCTTCGTGAGATCCACGAGCTGCGTGCTGCAGTCGAGCAGCTCCAGCATGCGCAACCATACACAGACGACCAGATCCGAGCGCCGGAGCAGCCAGCACACGCGACTGAGGACGCAGAGACACAGACTTGCTCGCTCAGTGACTCTGCGAGCCGCATCGTCGTAGCTGAGACAGCAGTGCAGTGCTCACTACTGCAACCAACAGACGACAACTCGCACGACGCACTTGTGAAGCGAGCGGCCGCGCTTGCAAACCAAGTCGCTAGCCTCGAGCAAGCGCTCGCAGCGAGAGCACTTCAGAACGACTGCACTGCCACTCGCCTCCGCGAAGTTGAGACGCTTCTTTTGCAAGAGCGCGCTGCGCACGACGCACTCTGCACGCGTCACAGAGAGCGCGAACTTCACTTTGGACATCGCACACAGGAGCTCGAGCAACTACTGGCTGACGCTCAGCGAGACGCGGCAGCTGCAACAGCGCGTAGTGCTTCAGACGTCGCGCGTCTTGACGAGCTCACACGAGCGAACGCCAGCCTCGCCACGCAACTCGCCAGCGAATGTGGAATGTCGAACGAGCTGGAGGAGCGATATCGGTCGCTCGGACTCGCGGTCGAGAGCTCATACGCGCACGCTGCTGTACTCTCGAGCGACCTCGCTCAGGCTTCAGTGCTGCTTGCAACCGCAAAGACTGAGAATGTGCAGCTCGCTTCGGACGCCGCTGCGCTTCGCCACTTCATCGAAGAGCTGCAGCAGCAGATCCAGTTCGGTGATGTGGAGCGTGCGCGCATCGAGGCGGAGGTCGCGACCTGGCGAGCAGCAGCAGAGCAACAAGACGCCAATTCACACGCTGAAGCCACGCGCTTGACGCAGACGCTTGCGAGCGTCCGTGACGAGTGCGTGGAGCTCCAGACACTCGTCGAGACGCTCGAGCGCGACCACGAAGCGTTTGTCATTCGACTGAAAGCCGCACACGCGACGGCACTCGAGCGCGCACTGCACGCTGCGATTCGCCTCTGCGTCGTTGCGCCGACTGTGAACGTCCACTTGAGCGACGCAGACTCGAGCACGGGCTCAACCGAGTCGTCGACCGTTGTGTGCAAGCCAAGCGCACCGCGCGAGCAGATCCGCGACGTTGTTGAGACTAAGATCCTTCCGCTCTTCACGCGGCTGGTGGCTCAGTGCGACGGAGACAGCGCAGCGGTAGTGAGCGACGGTGGGCTCGAGCCCTGGGTCCATGAACTCCTCCACTCCATGCAACGCAAGATCACGGAGCAACTCCGAGACGTCTACCGAACGAACACAGCGTAGCAACGTCCTGTGGTGACGATCTCCTGTACTGCGGTCAGTTTATGCTACTCTTGCTTCGCTTGCCACTTGCGCTCGAGCCACGCTCGCAAGTGGCGCTTGAACGCGCTCGTCAGCGCTGCGATGAACTCTCGCTCGTGCTGCTCCTGTTGACGCAAACCGTCATCATGTGTCGTCGTCGACCACTCGGCGCTCTGGAGCTCCGCAACGTCGTCCAGACTGCGGCCGACAAGGCGCTCGAGTACGCTCAGCACCGGCTGCTGCTGACGCAAGCTCGCGTGACGGCACATGAGCATGCCGACGTCGTACGCGCTCATGTGGCGCTCGAGCGCACAGACTTGGAGCAGCGCGGTGCAGACATGGAGAGTGAGCACGGCTTCGCGTTCAAGAGTGTGAGGCGGCGGCAGCGCTTGGCGCAGCATCGCAACGTCTTCCCACGCATCGAGCGACGCAATACGCGCGAGCACATCGTTGGCAAACGGCCGCTTTGCCTGTGGCCAGAAGAGCCACAGCAAGCTCGTCTCGTCGAGCGATGTAACTCGCGGGAGACACGCGCCGTGGTCGATCGGAACGAGCTTGTACTCGCGCTTGGCTCGCTCGACAACGAGCACGTTGCCGCCGTGGCGGTCCTGGTTTGCGAGCCGAATGTCCAAGACCGCGATCGCATGGACGTCTGCGTCGCTGAAGAGCGAGCTCGAGACATCGTCAGCTGTGCACTTGTGCGGGACGTAGACCTGCAGAGCACCAGTTTTGTCTTGGAGTGGCGCATTGGTGTTTCGAGCTTGATCTAGTGCAGCGTAGTGGAACGCGCCATGAGAAGCAGTTGCGAGCACTGTAACAGGGACGCCAGCGCCACCGAGACGCTTGTCGATCAAGTAGGCGGCGACTTCACGAACTGCTGCGTCCCCAGGCGAGATACCGGTTCGAATGCCCGTAGCGAACACTGCAGCGCGCGATGTCTTGATGGCATCCGAGTCTTCAGGATGACTGGGTAGCGACGCGCTCGTGGGCGATCGGACAAACCGCTTGGGGTTGTTCAGCGTGTACGGCTCCTCGTCCGAGGGCTTGAAGACCGCGACGATGCGCCGCGTCTTGGCGCGCAGGTAGTACACGCCGCCAGTGCAGTCGTCGACTGGAGTGGGCGGGACACTCGCATGAAATGCAGCGCTGATCTCGTTCGCCAACGTGTGCATCGATTGGAGTTCGACTTTGTACTTGGAGTTCGCAGACAGCAAGACTTGGATGCGTGGTCTGCTTCGTCAAGCAGAGGCGCAACAACAACAACAGTGCGCGTGAGCGACGCTCAATTAGGTTGAGACTACGGTCATCTTGGAGCGAGGGAGTGAGTGACAAGCGCATGCGTTGACGTACTCTGGCGCTTGTTCTGCTGGCGATGCGCATACACCAGTCTGCTTGCGATCAGGTCGTTGCGGAGTGGCTGCGCTCGTCTCGCAATGCGCAGTGGCAACAATGTGGACGGAGCTCTGGTGCCGCGCTGACAGAGTGATCGCGACTGGGTGCCTCGTTACGGCCACTGTTTGGTCGTCGCTCCAGTAGCTCGACGTACGCTCGGTGTAGTCGTTGAGAATCTGAGGAGCTGTCTTTCGTCTCGGCGGTGTCGCTGCTGCTGCCACCTCGACCGTTCCTGGCGGTTTGTGTCGACAGGACAGAGTGCACGTAGATCGACTTGTGCGGACGTCTGCTCCATCGATGCTGGATGTGAACGCATCCTGAGGACGAAGCGACGAGCTCGTGCTGCTGTTGACACGGCAACTTGCCGCTAGGACGTACGGATCGATGTTCTTTGGGCTCGCTGACGTGTGTGATGGAGCGACTGTGATGCACATCTCTGGCTTGTTCCTTACAACCATCGTTCTCAGTCGCACACGCGTGTTCACTCACGAAAGCGCCAGCAGAAGTGTGCACGTCGTCGCTCGCGCTACTTGCTGCGTCATGTTGCATTGCGAGCTGTGGGTGTCAAGATCGTTGAATCGATCTCATCAGGACGCGAGGCTGACTATGGCGCAAGTCTCGAGTGTGCAGAGGATAAGACTCGCTCGCACGATGCGATCGAAAGGACTCGAAGTGTACTCCAAGTAGGTAGGTGCACTACACTTCACTACACGGGCTGGTTAATGCAAGCACTAGAGAGAGTGCTCGAGAGACGAGCAGCTCAACGAGAGCGATGGCACCGCAACGAGCTGCTGACCAGGAATGTGAAGCCATCCATGATGGAGACAGAGGCTCCTTTGGTGTCCTCTCTTTTGTCACTATCAAATGAGTTGCAGCACACTTCAACTGCATTCAAGCAAACCCAAACACAAGCGCGTATACATTTAACCAGATCAAGAAATGTCTTGCACACACTATTGGGGGTACACTGACACTCATGTGTGGGCTCAAAACGATTGGATCAAGACTCGAGCCGAGCTCGACCCGATTCAGTCTGCAATTTGCGATCTTGGGGGCAAGTTTACAGACACACTCAACAGAGTGCAAAAAGGAGCACTCAACTGAGAGGGCAAAAGGAACGAATACTGTTGAGTCGCTTTGATAGGCCATCTATGGTCGATATTAAGCGCTTCAGTGGAAACAAAAGGGACTTCTGGCTCTGGAAGCAGATCTTTATTGGTAACTTGAACTGTAAGAGTGACGAGGAGAGCTACGAGTGTATTGTGCACTCGAAGTCTCTCCCAGCTCAAACATACCAAAGCTGGCTTGACGCCGAACCGGCAGAAATGGGACTGCTGTGTTCAGATGCAAATATCGAGGGTTAGGAGCACTATGAGTGGCTCAGAATCAGTTGAGGTAGACAGCGGGCTTACATTCTTGACGCTTTCAGTCATACGCTTCCTCGATCGTTTCTGAGTACATTAGGACGCTCAATTGACGATGCACACATACCGACAGTGTGGAAAAGGTTGGAGGCCGACTATGGGAATTCGTTGGCTCCAAAGATGATCGATCTCGCAGCTAAGATGCTTGAGTTTACTCGTCAATCATGCTCTGATATGACGCAGTATCTTGAGCAATTGAGGGCGCTGCAAGACAAGATCAACACCGAGGCTCGAGCGCTTTTTGGAGAGGAGCTCGTGTCCGAAAAGCTGATGCTGGTGATGCTATTAGGAGCATTGCCACAAAGTCAGTGGGCTTACGCCGTTCAGTTTACAAACGGAGGGTTTACACTTGACAATGTCATGCGTCAGCTGAAAGGGAGCGAAGCAGTGCGGGCTAGCTCTTCCACGAAGGGACAGAAAAATTCTGAACTCAAGCAAGTCAACCGTTCTGTTAATGGCGGAGAGTGCTTTTACTGCTTTGGCACAAGCAATGAGGACAAAGTACCCCATGTTAAGCGCGATTGCCCGCTTCGGGCGAGCGACAGAGGCTGTGGCATTTTTAAAAGCAACATGCTTGCGAAACGCGCTCATGTAAGAGTGTATAAGGATAAAGGAACGGCACTCAAAGGCAAATCTTCGCTTCCGAGAAAGAAACTGAAGCACAGAAAGGAGTCGAAGAAAGCTTCGCCAAACGTCAGTGCGCCAAACGTAAAGCAGCTCATTGTAGCGATGCATACGTGCAAGCTATAAGTTTGCCTATCTTTCTCAATGTGTGTTTTAATTGCCTCGACTCAAAATATAGTACGACGATGCAATTATGAGTTGCCGTGTTTTGACGGTGTGGTACCTACAAATACCCCCCCCTCAGGTTAACAATAGAGACCACTCAGAACACGCGTCGAGAGCATCCTGAGTAGCACATTGAAATAAGTATGTCACCTGCGAGTGTGGACACGAGCACATTCCGCTTAGTAGCTGCAAGCTTCACTTCCTAGATCAACTTCACGATCCACTGACCACAGACAACATAAATCGTCAAAGTACCTCTGTACAGCTCTTGACCATGTCATCCATGGAAAAGCACTGGATACAAACATTCCGATATAATACCGGATCATCCGAATATTATGACACTGCCTGTCAAGCGGCATATGACCCATAGAAATATTACGACACGAGTGCGAATATTTTCATTCAAAAATAGCGTAAAATACTAGTAGTAAGCATAGTCTATTCGGGAGGAAATGGATCCATGTGCAACACCTGCAGCATCCATGGGATGAATGATGGTCAAAGATGAGTCCATGAATCAAATTCATGGACAGAAGGACCCGCCCTAATTGAAGCAGACGGCAAAATAATACACGACATTATCCAGTGCGTCACCATTTATGGCGGAATATTCTGCAGCAGCCGCATACGCAAGGAGCGTACGGAATAGGACTGAATTCTCTTCAGTGGCAAAAAGCACTACAGCATAGGCTGATCGGACGACTGGTGTCATTTCTGGCGGAACATTCGGCAATCGCCGCGAACGACGGTTTGGCGCCAAAACGGCGGCGTGCGTGGTGAGTTGAGAATGCGCATCACATCAGCGTGTGAGCGCTTCATACGTCTTAGGACTAGCCGAGCGCCGCCCGCTGCGCGGGCGGCAAAATAATGTTTGGTTGGAGTTATTTGTTAAATGTAAATCGCTGTTATGGCCCCAGCACCACCGCACAAAACCTCAGTCGCACCATGCAGAGCGGTGCTGCCGACCTCCGCTTCGCTGCGGTGGCGAGCCCCGAGCTGCATGGCACTGCTTCGGTCCGCGCGAGGTGCTGTCGGCTGAAGCCGGGACAGTTCCGAATATGTCCCTAACAACCTATACGTATAACGACAATTTGCCCTCGGGACAGTCCCGAAATTATCGCAAGATTCGAGTCATCTGGTTTTCGCAGACAAATTTCGATGCATGTCACACAAATTAACAGCCACAAATCTGATCTCAACTCACCAAAAGCGTGACACCTAACTGCGCGGTTCCGAAGACAGACACACTCACGCACGCAGCTTCAAAAAGGTAGCTTAGTTAAAGGTAAGATAGAATACTATTGTTGCTTAATCCTGCCTCGTGCAGGCCAAAATTCAGCCCTCGCTCTTCGTCAGAGTCCCTCGCACCAACATTGAATAAGGTATCTGTCGCTCAAAGTGTGAACGGGCGCTCACACGTTTGTTTAACATCCAGCGACATAGGATGTTGTGTATGGTGGTTTTGGCACTGTTGTATTAGCACTCGGTGTTATATTGATTAAATGGAAGATACGTCACAGAGTGCTCACTTACACATTTAGCTATGTGTATTCGTAAGCCAATTTGAAGGAGAATCACTTTATCAGACTGCGTCGATCGATTGAAGTTGTCTTCGCGCAATGCGTTTTCCTTGTGAGAGACACGTCACAGAGATCTCTGAGACCATTAGCTGTCGGTTTGTGTGTATTCGTTAAAAAATTTGAAGGAGAATCACATATTCAAATCGCGTCGACCACTTCGAAGTGCTCGTCGCGCAATATAATTTATTCTTCTGGCACTATCAGTTTGACCACCAACGTTAATACACCTTTGGGGCTGAGAAAATACCCGGTGTATCACCAAGGGTCACTACTGGAGCCCTCCAAACGTCTGCTGTGTTGGCTCGGCACTGTTGGTGGTGATATGTCAGGAACCGCGGATGCTGCGCTACTGGTGCTCGCAACGTTAGATGAACATAAGATGGTTCTACGCGCTCGCAAGTCACCGTATCAAAGATCACAGTACGACCTCCTGGACACAACATACTCTCTCTCTCTCTCGTGATTCATGTGTAAGTACAAGCAGTAACATAAAATATTTTGTTGAGCTCTGCCCAACTAATGCTGAGTGATCCATACAGCAGATACAATGACATACATACAGCAGCAGTTTGTAGAATTCATGCAGTTATCGTGATTGGTAAAGTGTAACTTATCCGCTGCACTTCGTTAATCAATACTACACTGGAGTTCGCCAAACTGATAATGTTGTTTACCTCTTTTTTGCTTTATCGAATCGAATCGTTTGTGTTTTTACAGTTCATAAAATGTGTTTTTCGCCTGCGACTACAAATTTTATGTTGCTTTTTGGATTGGATGATCGCGCTGCTTGGATGGCTTGAACAAAAAATGGACACACGAGCCAACGCTCGTCCTTGACTTGTATAATGTATCGAAATTCTCAATGTCAATGTGAGCGGCTCTCTCATCTTATGACAAGCGCTTGAACTTGCTTGCTGTTAGAGCTCATGGCTCGTAGAGCTTTGGGGCTCACGGTGCTCATTTCGAGATCTGCCTGCCGCGAGCGAACGCACCAGAGCCACCGAGAGACAGCACCGCCACGATGATGATGAACTCGCTCCGCCGCGTTGCTATCAAGACCCCTCGCGCTGCGACGCGCAACGTGCACATTGAGCGCCGTCTCGCCGAGCTCGGCTACGTGCTCCCGACGGTCGCGGAGCCAAAGGGCAACTACCGCACGGCCGTGCGCACGGGTAACTACATCTTCACGGGTGCGTGCTCATATAAGAGTGGACGATCGTTGTTCTCTTTGTGGTTGTGCTCTATCGTTTGCTGCGTGGTGACGCTGGTGCTGACGACGATCTGCGTTTGCGCGTGACTGTAGCTGGCCACCTCCCGCAGCCGACGGGCGGCGACTTGATCGTCGGCAAGATCGGCAAGGACCTCACGCCAGAGGACGGCTACGACGCGGCGCACCACGTCGCACTGAGTCTCATGGCAACGCTCAAGCGTGCGTTGCGCTTGCTCGATTGCTCGACCGTTCATTGCGTGTGCTCGCATTCACAGATGACTTTCCTGTGTCTGTGTTGCGTTGCCTCTTGCTCCTCCAGACGAACTCGGTGACCTCGACAAGGTCAAGCGCATCGTCAAGCTCGTGGGCTTCGTGAACTGCGTGGACGGCTTCACGGGTCAGCCAGGCGTGATCAACGGCGCGTCCGACACGATTGGCAAGGTCTTTGGCGACAAGGGCATCCACGCGCGCTCAGCCGTCGGAACGAACGCGCTGCCACTCAACGTCGCAGTCGAGATCGAGGCGATCGTTGAGATCGAAGAGTAGAGCGAGCGCTCTTGCTAAGTGTATGCGAGCGAGCGAGTGGCTGCTCATGAGCTCGAAGATGCTCGGTCTGTCAGTCAATCAAGCACTCGCTCGCCATTGCGTCACCAGCGTCTATCTGTCAATCTGTCGCACACAGGCTTGTCTATCGGTCGTTGTAGTGTACAGCCGCCACTGCGTCTAGTTTACATCGACAGGGTCGACGCCAGTGGACTTCCAGTACGCCGGACCGTAGTTCACGAGCACCTGCGCGCCAGCTGGGATGTCTGCGATCGTGAACTGCATCACATACACATGCGCCAGCGACATCGTCAGCTCCACGCGACTTCCAGACATGCAGCTCATGGCGATCAAGCGCTATGGGACGTACGCAGAAGATGTGGAGGATGCCGCCCTGGATCATCGGCACGAACCGCGCGTTCGGCGAGAAGCTGTGGTTGATGCACCGGATGGCGTTGCCGTACTCGGACGCGCTCACGTACAGGTCGCCGTGCTCGTACACAGACGGGTACGACACGCCGTAGGCGTCGAACGTCTGCGCGCCGTCGTGGTGAACTTGGAGCACGCCAGTGTACTCGCCGAGGAACGTGAGCGCAGCGATGTCGGCGACTGCGAAGAGCCCGAGCGGGTTCGCTTCGACGTCTGCGAGCGACGCGACGTGGCCGATCGCGACTTTGCGGGACACTTCGTTCGACTTGATCGTTTGCACCGGGATCTCACCGAAGCCGTCGATGACGCAGTCGGCAAAGCCCCAGAACGCGTAGTTGCACAGCAGCGACGAGCTCTGGAACATCAGCTTGCTCGTGAACGTGCACTGCATCAGCTCCTGCGCTTCGTCCGTGCTGCAGGCGTGCATCAGTAGCGAGCGTAAGACATGCACAGTTGTGTTGAGTGAGTGCTGTGGTCGTAATGGCACTAGTCAGCGTGCACAATAGCGATTTCAAGGAGTCCATCAAGAACGAGCACATACCTGATGTCCTGGAGCGTGCCATCTTTTGCGCGGTACTGGAACGTGGCGCGCTCGTCCGCAGCGACGTTGTCGCAGCAGTCGCTGTCGTGCGCGCGTGACGTACTCTTCGTGAGCTCGTCGTACGTGTAGCACACGTCGCGGTCGAGGCAGCGGTAGCCGCGGCAGGCAACGAGCACGCCGTCCACCATTTCGGTTTGTGTGTGTGCTCAAACAGTACACTGGTTTTCATCACTATCAGATTGATACATTACCGATAGAAAGCGTCTTGTGCACAAAGCAAAAGCAAGACACGAGCAAGACGCCCGACGACGATGAAGCCGCAGGCCGCGAGCATTCCGCTTGCGCCGATCCTCAAGAAGATCATGCCGATCTGCTTCATCACGGGCATGGCGATGGAGACGTTCATGGTCAAGACCGGCTTTTGTACGTCTCCGTCCTCTCTCTCTCATTGTGCGTGCATGTGTGGTGTTGCAACGGGCGTGCGATTGACGCTCGTGCGTGTGTGGATGTGTAGACGACATTGCGACTGCGAGCGAAGCCGAGCGGCGTCAGCAGCGCGCAGAGGAGCGCGAAGAGTTCCTCAAGCAGCAGCAGTCGGGCGAGTCGCCGTGGGACCAGCTCATGAAGAACTGGCCCGAGCAGCGCGGCTCGTAGGTTGTTGTTGCGCTCACACAGACACGAGGGAATAGGCACACGACATCCATCCGTTCATTCACTCACTCATTCGTGTGTACACGACGATTGCTCCACTCACGAGTGACACACGATCCATTCTCTCACGACATCGAGAGCGACGCGCTTCATGCGGTCGCAGGCGCGCGAGAGAGCACGATTTCAATCTTTGGTACGCGTGCGCCGCCAGCCGCGTTCCCACGCCGAAAGCCGTAGTGCGTCGCGATCTTGGACACGACCGCGCGCTTCTGGAGCCGCAGGAGCTCAGAGATCTGGATCGCAGTCGCGATCGCAGCGTCCGACGCCTCGAGGCGGATCGTCTCTTGCTTCTGGAGCGCAAACTTGGACGAGATGACGTTCGCATAGAACGCTGTCGAGTGTGAGTGAGCGTGAGTGAGAGTGCTGTGCGTCTGTGTCATTGGATCAAGAGCTCAAGAGTAGCGACGCACCTGCAGGCTTGCGCATCGACACTGTGACGAGGTCGTCCGTGAACTTGGCGAGCTTCGGGCCTGCGCGCACGCGCTCCGCTGGTTTCAGCTCCAGCGCTGCGATCACAGCCTCAAGCGCAGGCATTGCGTCTACCCAGTCAGCTGCCTGCACGAGGCCCGCGTCCTTGGCGGCGTCTGCTGGCGTCCACGGCACAGACCCGACGACGATCTTGTGCGCCACGTGCTCAGCAGCGGCGGCTAGCGCATTCGCGTCGGAACTGGCTGCGACTGTGACGTTGAAGTCGCTGTAGAGCTCTCGCTTGCGCGCAATGGCACGCGCGTGCGACGCTTCGTCCACGAGCACGAGCTTGTCAAAGACGCCGGAGAAGTGCGCGTCGAGCCACTCGCGCGTCTGCTTCTCGACTGCGCGCGGCCGCTCTGCGACTGCAACGAAGAAGAAGAACTTGCGCAGTGGCTTGAGCACACTCAGCGCTGCGTCGACAGCATAAACGCTCGTTGCAAAGTGCGCAGAGCGGTAGAACTCGAGCAGCGTCTCGGCGGACGACGCGCCTTCATTAAGCACTGTGTGCCAGTCTGCGCTCACGACGTCGCTTGTCGTTAGCTGGGAGCGGCATACACGAGCAGCAGTACGCATGAGTACAACCAGTCACATGCGATCGACTGAAAGCAGGCGAAAGGAGAAGATATCAAGGGCCGAACCGAAGTGCCTTTGCCCTTGTTGTGCCACTCGAGTGCGCTCTCGAGGACCTTCGCGAGCGTGTGGTCGAGATCGACCGCCACGACTGGACGGTAGTGGCGAGGCGTCTCCATGTTGCTTGTCTTGCACGCGACCGAGGTCGTGAGCGCGTCTGGTGTCTCGAGCTCTTGGTGGATCTTGCAGAGTCTTTGACGCTTTGTCTCGTGTCGCAGTTGCACTGTAGCGTTTGTACAGAGGTTGAGCTCTCAGAAATCGCAATTTGTTAATCGATCTAAACGATAGCTTTATATAGTTGGTAGTAGACTTGTTTATGAAGCTCTTATGTGTACTAACAACAGAGTCAAGATGTGAGTGTTCAAACTGTTTTGATTATGGACTTTATTATTGCCAGCCGAATATTCAAAGGACCTGCTTATTTTGCTTATAGCACAATGCCACACACAATTTCGTGTGAGGGAGAAAAAGAACCAACTGTGCAACCGAGCTCGAGCAACAGAAGCCGACGACGACTTCGACGACGACATCGCGCTCGCGTCGACGACACTTCCACTGCATTTCGCCTGTGCTCGTGAGCGAGCGTGCTACAGATGCTTCTCCAGATGCTGAACGTCAGCGCGCTGATCACGAACTACGAGACTGTGGGCGACCACACCGAGTTCGTCACGCAGGTGCACACACACACAACACAAACCAGCGGCTCGCGCATGCTCGTTGCCGGTGTGATCGCACAACATGATCTGTGCATCTCGTGCTCACTCTTGCACGTGTGCGTCTTCCACAGGTGTCGTGCAATGGCGAAGTGTGGCTCGTGTCGCGCCGGTTCAGCGACTTTGATCAACTGCACTCGCGCCTTGTGAGTCGCTTCGGCGACCTCATTGAAGCGCGATTGCCAGAGAAGCAGTGGTTTGGTCGGTACGTCGTCTATTGTGTGTCGTACTCGATTGCATGAACAACTGCATGATGCATACGAACAACAGAGGCACAAGAGAGAGAGAGCATGCGCGCGATTCGATGATGAATAGAACGCGCCTCGCAAACACGCGATGTCCTGGTCCGCGGACGAGACGGGCGCACGAGCGAGCAAGCAGGCGAGGCGAAGCGCGTTGAGTGCCGCGCAAAGCACCCGCAGCATGCGGAGACGAAGGAGAGGAGTCGCGCGCTCGCGCTTGAGCTGGACACGTCCACGCTCGAGCGCGCAGCGTGGCGGCAGTGACTGCCAAATCGCTTGATCTTATCTGAAGACGCGCTGCCGCTTGCGCTGCTGCGCTCCACGCTCGCTCCGTCTGCGCGTTCGCTCGTGCGTCGCCTGCGCTCGACGTGTGTGCGCCATGGGCGTCCGTGCGAGACGTGCAAAACGTTCCGCTCGCAGCGCTGAGAATCGCGCGCTTACTCTCGAACCAAATCTGCAGCATTGTGCGACGCCAATTCGCATGGAGTGTACTGACCCATGGGGTGCAATTCGATCCGCGCAGATTCGACCCGAACTTCCTTGCGAAGCGCCAAGTGAGTCTCCAGACGTACCTCGGTGCGTTCGCTCGCTCACATCTCAGGCTCTTGTGCGCTGTCATCATAAGTCAACACACTCACACGTGACGCTACTGCTGTCTCTCTCGCAATAGAGACGCTGCTCCTGACGCCAGGGATCCTCGACGACCGGTCGCTCCAGCATTTTCTGGACTTGGAGAAGCGCGTGGACTGGCACGGCGACGGCGCTAGCGGCATCGGGAGCAATGGGCGTCCGAGCGGGTCGTTCCCGAACAAGTCGGTCACGCTGAACGAGAACGACCGGCTGAGTGCGATCGTCGAGAACGCCGGCCTGGCGTTCATTGACATTAGCGAAGTGCCCGAGCCGCTCGAGGCCGAGCAAGCCGTGCAGCGCAAGAACGAGATCGTCGCGGCGTCGCAGTCGCTCCTGAATGACCAAGTGCTCGCAGACCACTTTGCAGCAAAGCTCTCGGTGCTGCAGCTCCCGCAAGGCACCGCACGCGCGCACGTGACGCCGGACGAGATCGTCGCAGCGCTCGAGCACGGGAACGAGGACGGCGCGACGTACGAGCAGGACCAAGCGCTGCTGCGTGGCGCGCTCGAGCGCGTCGAGGCGTCGCTGCGCTTGAGGATTGCGCCGCCGTCGAGTGACTTGCTCGCGGTTATGGAGCTCTCGCTCACGCCAGCAGCAGCAGCGACGGCATCGCGCACGTCGCTCTCGAACGGACTCGACCTCGAGGGCGACTTGGCGACGTCGTTCCACTGAGTGTGGAGCGACACGATCAGTTGAACATGGTGTATACGTTCGAGACGACGAGATGAGTGGCTGTCGTTCATGTTGTGAACACAGACTGGTAGTCACGGAGCTTGCCGTGGATCAAGTCCCGGAGCGTCTCGTGCTGCGTGCGCAGGCGCTGGAGCTCGTCTGTGCGGTGCGAGCTGACTGTCTCTTGGTTGTTGTCGTCGTGTGTGTCATTGCTGCTGCTGCTCCGACTCGCTCGTGGCGCAGTCTTGGGCGGCACCTCATCGCGACTGCCATCGTCGTCTTCTCTCTCGCCACTCTCTCCCAGTAGCAGCGTCTCGTGCGCCACGAGCGCGAGGTCCTCCGCAGCGCGCACTTGGCGCTGCGCAAACTGCTGCTCGCGCCGCACGAGCTGGAGCTGCGACGTGTTCTGGATCAGCTGCTTGCCCACGAGCTTGACGATCTGGTCGAGCTCGCTGAGCTTGTCGCTCAACACGCTCATCTGCTGCTGCGCGACTCGCTTCTCTTTCGCGCGCTTTGCGACTGCGAGCGTCACGCGCTCGATCTCAGCTGTGATCTGCGCTTGGAGCGTCTGCGCACTTGCGTCGACGCGTTGCTCCAGCTCTTGCTGCGCGACTGCTGCTGTCGAGGCGAGGTCCGTTCGGAGACGCGCGAGGTCGGCTTGGAGCTGTGCGATCGCCTCGCACTTGGCGCTGCTCTCAGTCACTTGCGCTTGCAAGAGCGTCCAGTCCTTCGAGACCGACTGCTTCCACAGGAGCAGCTACGCACGTTGCAAACAGACGTAGCAGAAGAGAGAGACGTGTGAGAGACAGCGGTTGTGCCAAGGCGAGAGCAGAGTCTGTACCTGGTGCTCTAGCTCCTCTTTCACGCGCTGATGACTCTGCTCTTGCTCGTCGTGGACGCTGAGCACGTGGCGCTCGTGCAAGTCCTGGAGCTTTTGCTGCTCCTCTCGCCACCACTTGCTCGCTGCAGTGACGCTCGAGTCGTGCGCAGCCGCCACTGCAGTCGTGAGATGGTGCTCGAGATGCTGTCGAAGCGACTGCTCAAGCTGCTCAAACTGCGTGTTGGTGTGCTGCACACAGCGCTCTTCGTACTCGCGTTGCCACTCGCAACGCTCGTCGTCTTGGCGTTGTGCGAACGCTTGCACAGCGTTCTGCGCATGAGACTCACTGAGCGCACTCGCACGCGCAAGTGCATCATCGAGTCGCGTCTCAACCGCCTCTTGCTGGCGCTGAAGCACGTCGTGGAGCGCAGCGATCTCATTGTCGACTGCCGTCTTCTTGCACTGAGCGATGGCAGCAAGAGGCGTCACGATACACGCGGCCTGAGCTCGTCTCCACAACAGCACAAGAGATAGACACAAGCACAGCCGTACGCGCTTGCGAATCGCGTCATCGGTCGCTCGCTTCAGCGCCGCCAAGCGCGCGTCGACAGTGTTCACGTCGGCTTTCTTGTCGATCACAGCCACGAGCTTCAGCGCATCAAAACACGCACACCACCGCATCGAGTCTGTCAGTCGCTGTCGCGATCCGCTCACGCACAGTTTGCTCTCTCAAACGCAGACGCACGATCGACAGCTCGTCTTCGATGAGCTCGAGACGTCGCTCCACGCGCTCGAGCGCACTTCTGCACGCGTCTTCGATCTCGCGGACTCGTGTCGAGAGACTCGACTCGAGCTCTGCGAACTGAGTCTCCATCGCATCCTGCGCCTTCCGTATCGAGTCGCTCGTGCTCGCTCTAGTGCAGCCGTCAGAACGAGCAAGAGCATGAGTGAGTGAGACGCCTTCAGCTTTGTCCAGACGTCAACTCGTTCGAGCAGCGCGACGCACTCGAACGCACTCTGCGCCGCGTCACGATGGTACAGCGCTTGACTGAGGCCGTCGACTGCGCGCGCCAGTATCTCGACTCGTTGCTCCTGCTGCTCGAAGCGCTCGCGATCGACTTTGTCGGCCGACGCGCTTTCGAGTCGCTGTAAGTACAAGACGCACAAGCATCAGCACGCGCACTTGCGACGGCTAGCACACACACAAACTTCGCACCCGAAGTCGCTGCTCAGTCTTTGCGTTGCGGCGCTTGCGCTCGTCGACTGCGCTCCAGAGCTTGAGGAACTCGAGGCGAAGCACTTCCTGTCGTCGTGCACGCGCACAAGAGTGCGCAGTGTTTGTGAGTGAGTGCGTCGTTCCGATAGACGCGCGCTCGCGCACGCGCACGCACGCACGGCTGCTGACTACGACACACACACACACACACACACACACGCACATCGACAGACCTGAATGTTCTCCCACGATCCATCGCCGCGCTCGAGCTCCACGAGTGCAGCAGCGTCCACTGTCTTCGTCGTCGTCACCGTCGTCACCGTCGTCATCGCTCTCAAGTCGAGTCACGCCCTCGAGTCGAGTTGAGCGAGGTCGGATCCCAAGAGTCGCGCGTGCGCGTCCCTTTAGGCGCACGTCGCCGCTTGCTGTGCATGTTTGTGCATGGCGTGCGTGGACTCAGATGGTGCCGGTGGGTGGCGACCGCGACTAGCGATCTGCTCGACGTGTGCGACCAAAGCAAAGGAAAGCGTATATGTGT
The DNA here is from genome assembly GCA_003730235.1 of Pythium guiyangense. Taxonomy (NCBI): domain Eukaryota; phylum Oomycota; class Peronosporomycetes; order Pythiales; family Pythiaceae; genus Pythium; species Pythium guiyangense. Next base: position 127,789 of record QXDM01000118.1, read on the forward strand.
GCGTGTGTCTCCAGTACGAACTGTGCAACGAGCGTGCGAGCAGCGAGCACGTGCGCTGTTGTTGTCGAGGCAGCTAGTACACCAGTCAGCCAGTCAGCCGCTCAGCCACATACTGGCGCACAACAACGTCGTCGATGTACAACCTCCATTGATGCAAGCAACACTGTTGGTGCTCGACAAAAGCGAGACCGACATACGAGCTGCTGGTGATGAAGTTGTGCGCGACGCTAGCGCTCGCTAGCAGCCACTGCGCTCATGCGACGCTCACGTGCGCGTATCGCGACACGCTGGCGTACGGACCGATCACACGTTGTCTCGCCCCAGGGACGAGTGGATCGATCGTGTCAAGACGAGCGAGCACCACTGGTTGGTGAGCACGCACCACACGCCGGCTAGCAAGAGCGCAGTGTACAGCGTTCGAGAGACGAAGCTCTGGCGTTTGAAAGACTCAGCTTCAAAGTGTCGAGACGCAAGCCTACTGCACCATGCTGCTCCACTGATCTGGCTAACCAGATCAGCCTCGAGACTTCTTGAGCTCTTTGAGTTTTCAAGTTCACTCACTTCTCAACTCGTCACACTCGGTCAACACCAGCGACCACCGCCTCCAGCCTCCAGCCTCCAGCCTCCAACCTTCAACCTTCAACCTTCAACTTTCAACGCACGCACTCACCACCACCACCACAACATCAAGATGTTCACGACCTCGATCCTCCTCCTCGCTGCGTCAGCGGCTGCTGCGATCTCGGAGGTTGCCGCGCACGGCTACATCTCGCTCCCGAGCGCCTCGTACACAAACTCGTACACCAAGACGGGCTTCTCGGCCACGCTGTCCGAGAGCGTCAACTCGGCGTTCCGAGGCCGCAAGTGGGACGGCTCGCCGGAAGCCAACACGGAACAGTTCACCGCCGGCTTCAGAGCCGCTGGGTACCCGTCGCTCAAGACGCTCCTCGATGCCGCTGCGCCGGGTTGCGGCAACAGCCGTCTCGACGTGCCTCCTGTCGACGTCTCGGGCCTAGCCGCGATGCAGTTCCGTAACGACGAGTACCGCGAAGGCTTCGTGAGCTCGCACCACGGTCCGTGCGAGGTCTGGATCGACAATGCGCGCGTGTTCCACGGCGACGACTGCCGCGCGCAGTTCAGCGGCTTCCCGGCGTCGATTCCAGTCGACTACTCGCGCTGCGCTGGCAAGTGCACGCTCACGTTCTACTGGCTCGCGCTCCACGAGCCGACGTGGCAAGTGTACAAACAGTGCGTGCCGATCGTGAACAGCAAGCGCTTGCTGCGCCAGTGAGCGCGATCGGCGCTTGACGATCGTCGCATCCGTCGTACTACTAGCAACGCGACACTGTCCATGTGAATACAACAACCACAGCACAACCACGGCGTTGCCTCTGCCATCTCTTGCAATTGCTCTATACGATGGTCTACGCTCTCGCTGGTGGCGCGAGCGTATCGTCGTACTGCGCAGACCACCACGCGTAGAAGTTGTCCCAGTCGACAAAGCCGTTCTTCTTGACGTCGAGGCGACGAGCGACGAGCAGGAGCTTCTTCGCTGCGATGGCGATCCCGAGCTGCTGCGCCACGAGCACAAAGTCGGCGTGGCGCACGCGCTCGCTCGGCCGGCCGTTGTTCCCGAGCGCTGCGACTTCGTGGAACACCTCCCACGCCGTGTCGCGCCGCACGATCTTCGTGAACTGCTTGAGCACGGTGTACGACAGTCGATGGCTAATGCTCTTGAGGTGGAACCGCTCGCGGAATTTCTGCTTGTGTCGCGTCTCGAGCGCTTCGTACTGGAGCTCAATCACGTGCGCAGGCACGCGCGGCTCTGCGAACGCTGGTGGCGCGACGTCTGGGATGTGGATGCGCTCCGAGACTGCGAGTGCGGCGTTGCGCATCACGAGCGTTGTGCACGCGGTCGAGATCGCGTCGGCCTTTGCGCTCGCTGACTCGCGATTCGACGCGAGGACCGAGGTCGTCCCAGGTGCAGCGCTGCTGCAGTGGAGCTGCCACTCGAGTTTGCTGTTGCTACTGCTACTTGGGTCTGTCCGTGGCGCCTGGGGCTGCTCGTGTGATTGTTGCGAGGGTAGTGAGTCGTTGTCGACGCTCCCAGCCATGGCGCTCTGCTTCCGGAAGCTCGTGAAGCGTCTTGCGAGGTGTGGCGACGCGACTGTGAGCGGCGGCGGCTGCGGGTGGCGCGCTGCTTCTGCCAAGTAGATCTTTGAGACCACGTCGCCGTAGATCTGCGCGCGCTGGCGGAGGATCTCGGGTGGTGCAGTGCTCGCTGCTACTGTCCCAGAGCTTGAGCCTCGAGAAGAGAGTGGACGTCTGGGAGTCGAACCGAGTCGCTGGGACGACGACCCAGATCCTCCTCCTGCGGTTGGCGGTCGTGGCTTGGACGGAAGCACAGCCGGCTCTTCCTGCGGCACGCGTCTTCGAGCTGCCTGCTGTTGCTTCGCAGCCATGAGCTGGCGATACTCGAGCTGCTCGAGCTCGATCTGCGCCATGAGCGCGCGCTGTCGCGCTTCGTCTTGCGCCTGTTGCTGTTGTCTGCGCTGCATGGCCATGTCGTGGCGACTCGTGTGCTTGTCGTGGAGACTCGAGCGCTCGGCGGCTTTCTTGCGCTCGAGTGCGTCGCGCTTCTCCTCTTCGTCGCGCAATCGCGCTTCGACTTCGCGGCGCTTGCGCTTCGCTTCGTCAGCGAGGCGCTTCTTGTTGACTGCGACGGATTCGTGGAGCTTTGCGACCGCGGCTTGCTTCTCCTGGAGCTGCTCGAGGCTGAGCTTGTCGAGGTCTGCTGGCGCCTGCTGCATGCGGTGGAAGAGCCGCAAGTAGTGCGCAAGCGACGCGTTGTTGTCGCTCGCGCTCGCGTCGTCGCTCTCGTTCATCGTGCGGTGCTTGACGCGACGGACGCGCCAGGTCGTCGCGTGGCCGCCCAGACAGACGTCAGGCTCCGAGTCGACCTCGTCGTCAGCTTCGTTGATCCGACCTGGCGCAGCAAGCGCGTCATCCATGTGGCGCTGCGAGCGCACAAAGTGTGGGAGCTCATGGCGCAAGTCGTCGAGGTTGTCAAAGCTCCGCGCATCCATTGCGACCATGCTCCTGCGGATGCTCGGGACCGAGCAGACTGTGGTCGTGCGGCGCTGCGAGCTGTCGAGTGCGCGGATCGAGTCAGCGGCCACGCGCCATTGCGAGAGGAAGAGTGCCCAGCTCACGGGCTGGAGCTGCTCGATGCGAAGAGGGAGGAGATACCGCCACGGCTCACGCACGTGGCTCGAACTGTCCTCAGACGAGTGGCTTCGCTCGTACAAACCGCGCTGGAAGCTCGCGACGTGGCGCTTGAGCGCATCCGGGAGCTGCGGATGGTGCAAGATCGTCCCAACGACGGCGGCTTCCCACACGTACGAGGTGCTTGAGACTCTACTAGGTGGTGTCGAGACTGGAGACGCCGCAGCTCCATCTTGTGCGCCAGAACTTGCGCTGAGTGCGAGGTCTTGGAAGATCTCGATGAGTGTTGCGAGCGTCGCAGAACCAAACGCGTCGCAGAGCCTCGCCATGTTGATGCGCACGCAGCAGTACACAAGTACGTGGCTCCACACGAGCTGGCTCAGCGCATCGTCTCGGTCGCTCGGCTCGAAGTACTGCGAGAGCGGCGCAACCAAGTTGCTGCCTCTGTCGTCATCAACGACCCACCGCGTGTCTGCATCGTCCTGGAGCGTCCGAAGGAGCACGGACTTGAGCGCACTGCTATTGCCATCAATGCTGCCGCTGTCTTGCTCGGAAGCGGCTGCAGCTGCCAAGAACACTTGGCGAACGCGCTGGATGCGGTCAACATCGACAGAGTCCAAGGCGCCGAGGAGCTCGTCGCTGTAGAAGTCGTCCTGCTCTGGGAACTGCGTCTGGCGCGGCACGAGGTAGAACCCGACCAAGTGTGTTGCAGGGTCTGGCGTTGTGCTGCTCCATGTCGGGGCATCAGACTCGAGTCCAATCGCACTTGCGGCAAGAGGTGGCGGCTGTGGGAACTGCCACGCTAGCGGCAGGAACGCACTGCAGCCGCCGCTGTAGTACCGACTCACGTGACGATACACAGCGTCGTAGCTTTGGACGACAGTGCGCTCGAGGAACGTCCGGAAGCCGCGCGCAGTCTGCGCTCGCTTCGACACGGCGCAATCGGCAGCGTACTGCTCGTGAAAGGACTGAGGGATCGTGAAGACGTGGACCCAGCCGACCGAGAAGCCGTTTGCGAGCTGCACGATGCTATCCTGATTGAGCAAGTTCTCGTACGCTGCGTGACAGAGAAGCCGCGTTGCGGCGAGTCGAGTGGTCCGGTCAGTCGCCTGGAGGTCTGCAAAGACAGCGTCGAGCCATCGCTGCGGCTGCTCGAAGCTCGAACGTCCACCAGTTGGTGCGACTGATGCCGTTGCCTTCTCACGCAGCAGTGCGCCGACGCTGTTCTGCTGCGCTTTCGACTCGCAGCACTGCGCTGAGAGCAGCGCGTACGCCTCGAGTTTCTGCCGCGCGTCGCCGCTCGCAAGCAAGGTACGCACGTCGTCGGTTGCTGTTGCGTTCGCGTTCATCGTAGTGCTTGCATCATCGCGCCGTGAGCATGAGCATCAACAGCGAGCGAGTAAGTCTCACAAACATGCGAGCCAAAAATACCAGTCAAGCCAATCCACCAACCAGCTCGTGTCTACGAGGGCATAAGGCCACGAATCGCACGTGACTGCATCAGCGTGTACACGTCAGTCATGAAAGAGAGAGAACATCCAGCACTTGTGCATGCAAGTGTATGTTTGGTCAGAGCAAGCGAGCGCTGTAGCGAGCGCTGCTTGAGCATCAAAGCGTCGAGAAGTGTCCATCAACATCGACGTCGAGCCATGTTTGCGCACCGGATGCATCATCAGATGTGAATGGACCAATCACAGTGCGTCAAAATCGTGACGACTCAGATTAGGCAATCTGTCACTCAAACGAATTCAGCAGGGATGCATTATTGAAGTGCGCTGGATAGAAACATCAAGAGGTTTTGATGGTGTCGTCCACACTACATATGCTTATGCAGGTCGTCTCAGACGCCGACGTCATTGCGATCGTTGAGCAAAGGGGCACGAACCGACGCGAACTGCACGATGAACAGAGCAACCGCTCACCTCGAAGCGCAAGTACATGCTTCATGTGTATAGCCTTCGCTAGCGTCGCTGGCATTCCTCACCTCGGTCGTTCATTCATACACCTGTTCATTCTGCAATCCGCTCGCTCCAGCTCAAGCACACACTCACTACACTACACTACAACCCAAGCACCATGACCAAGATCGCGATCGTGTACTACTCGACGTATGGCCACGTGGCCAAGCTCGCGGAGCAGGTGAAGCTCGGCGTCGAATCTGTGGAGGGCGTGACGGCCGAGATCTACCAGGTCCCGGAGACGCTCCCGGCTGAGGTGCTCGAGAAGATGTACGCGCCGGACAAGAAGGACCACCCGATCGCCACGCCGGACGTGCTCAAGGAGGCGGACGGCATCCTCTTCGGCTTCCCGACGCGCTTCGGCTCGTTCCCGGCGCAGGTCAAGTCGTTCCTCGACTCGACAGGCGGTCTCTGGTCCACGGGTGCGCTTGTCGGCAAGCCGGCCGGCATCTTCTTCTCCACGGGCACGCAGGGCGGCGGCCAGGAGACGACCGCGTACACGGCGCTCACGTTCTTCGCGCACCAGGGTCTCACGTACGTCCCACTCGGCTACCGCTCGCCGCTGCTCTTCAACTTTGACGAGATCCACGGTGGCTCGCCATGGGGCGCGGGCACCTACGCCGGGCCGGACGGCAAGCGCCAGCCGTCGCAGCTCGAGCTCGACGTCGCCAAGGTCCAGGGCGAGTCGTTCGCACAGGTCGCGAAGAAGCTCTCGGCGTAAGCGCATAGATGAGCATGCAGTTGCTGCCGCAACGGCTGTCATGACGGCTGTCATGACGGCTACCACGACGACTGCCTCAACGACTGCCTCGACCACCGCATCGACTGCTGTAAGCGACAATACGACTGACTGTGCGCTAGACATCGAGTGCAGCGCGCGGCGTCGACTGCTGTTACTCTTGGCAACGCGAATGGCGCTTCGAGGCTCGATTGCGGCTGCGGCGCTGCCACGTGGATCAACTTAGCCGATTTGCCGTGCTCAGGCGTGCTCCGTGCCATCACATACACACACAACATCTATACAATACACACCAAACAGTCACTCCACACGCTTGTTTGCCACGCTAAGACGCTTGTCTCTATCTTTTGGTCACCTCTGTGGGAGACGTTCATGACCTTGCCACCTTTACCTTGTCTTGTTGTACGACTGCTCCGCCAGCTGCTTGGACGAGCTCTGGAGGCAGCAGTTCTGCCACTCACTCGCTCTGCAGCAGATGCACCAGTGCGCAGAGTGCGTGCAGTGTTTGTGAGTGAGTGCGTCGTTCCGATAGACGCGCGCTCGCGCACGCGCACGCACGCACGGCTGCTGACTACGACACACACACACACACACACACACACGCACATCGACAGACCTGAATGTTCTCCCACGATCCATCGCCGCGCTCGAGCTCCACGAGTGCAGCAGCGTCCACTGTCTTCGTCGTCGTCACCGTCGTCACCGTCGTCATCGCTCTCAAGTCGAGTCACGCCCTCGAGTCGAGTTGAGCGAGGTCGGATCCCAAGAGTCGCGCGTGCGCGTCCCTTTAGGCGCACGTCGCCGCTTGCTGTGCATGTTTGTGCATGGCGTGCGTGGACTCAGATGGTGCCGGTGGGTGGCGACCGCGACTAGCGATCTGCTCGACGTGTGCGACCAAAGCAAAGGAAAGCGTATATGTGTGCGTGTGTCTCCAGTACGAACTGTGCAACGAGCGTGCGAGCAGCGAGCACGTGCGCTGTTGTTGTCGAGGCAGCTAGTACACCAGTCAGCCAGTCAGCCGCTCAGCCACATACTGGCGCACAACAACGTCGTCGATGTACAACCTCCATTGATGCAAGCAACACTGTTGGTGCTCGACAAAAGCGAGACCGACATACGAGCTGCTGGTGATGAAGTTGTGCGCGACGCTAGCGCTCGCTAGCAGCCACTGCGCTCATGCGACGCTCACGTGCGCGTATCGCGACACGCTGGCGTACGGACCGATCACACGTTGTCTCGCCCCAGGGACGAGTGGATCGATCGTGTCAAGACGAGCGAGCACCACTGGTTGGTGAGCACGCACCACACGCCGGCTAGCAAGAGCGCAGTGTACAGCGTTCGAGAGACGAATGTACCAGAATGTCGACATGCAATGCCAGTGTACCTTGTTCCGCCACAATGCTAACTTGCTAAATCGACTTGCCAGGTCTCGAGCTCACAAGCTCACACACTTCTCCAACGTGCATCATAGACACAAACAGCAAGTGCGAGGAAAGCACAAGCGAAAAAGCGTGCGGAGTGACTGTTTGGTGTGTATTGTATAGATGTTGTGTGTGTATGTGATGGCACGGAGCACGCCTGAGCACGGCAAATCGGCTAAGTTGATCCACGTGGCAGCGCCGCAGCCGCAATCGAGCCTCGAAGCGCCATTCGCGTTGCCAAGAGTAACAGCAGTCGACGCCGCGCGCTGCACTCGATGTCTAGCGCACAGTCAGTCGTATTGTCGCTTACAGCAGTCGATGCGGTGGTCGAGGCAGTCGTTGAGGCAGTCGTCGTGGTAGCCGTCATGACAGCCGTCATGACAGCCGTTGCGGCAGCAACTGCATGCTCATCTATGCGCTTACGCCGAGAGCTTCTTCGCGACCTGTGCGAACGACTCGCCCTGGACCTTGGCGACGTCGAGCTCGAGCTGCGACGGCTGGCGCTTGCCGTCCGGCCCGGCGTAGGTGCCCGCGCCCCATGGCGAGCCACCGTGGATCTCGTCAAAGTTGAAGAGCAGCGGCGAGCGGTAGCCGAGTGGGACGTACGTGAGACCCTGGTGCGCGAAGAACGTGAGCGCCGTGTACGCGGTCGTCTCCTGGCCGCCGCCCTGCGTGCCCGTGGAGAAGAAGATGCCGGCCGGCTTGCCGACAAGCGCACCCGTGGACCAGAGACCGCCTGTCGAGTCGAGGAACGACTTGACCTGCGCCGGGAACGAGCCGAAGCGCGTCGGGAAGCCGAAGAGGATGCCGTCCGCCTCCTTGAGCACGTCCGGCGTGGCGATCGGGTGGTCCTTCTTGTCCGGCGCGTACATCTTCTCGAGCACCTCAGCCGGGAGCGTCTCCGGGACCTGGTAGATCTCAGCCGTGACGCCAGTGACCGACTCGACACCGGCCTTGATGTGCTCGGCCATCGTGGCGATGTGGCCGTACATCGAGTAGTAGACGATCGCGATCTTGGTCATGGTTGTGAGTGAAAAGAGGTGTCGTGTGTGTTGTGTGCTGTGGAGCTGCTGTTGTCGCGTGAGCTTGAGCTTGAGCTGGAGGCGGCGAGTTGCAAAGTGAGCGCGTGGTGTGGGTGGGTGGGTGTGGCGACCGCTGCTGTTGCGGTTGCTGCTTGTGAAGATCCTCTTTGGTCTTGCTGTTGCTGTTGTTGCTGTTGTGTGCGCGTGCCGTCGAGCCTCGTTCGCTCGTTTGAGCGTCTTGAGCATTCCATCCAATTGGATCAATATCCTATTCTATTCAAGCCGACAAGGCGCAACACGGAAAACGACGACGACTTCAACGAGCCTGAGACTGAGGGTTGTATGTTGTTTGTTTGCGGTATGGATACTCTTGAAAACAGATAGGATCAGGCGATCAGACGATGTGTTTGTTTCGCAAATGGATCAACTCAGAGCTTGTGAAAACTAGTATGCAAATGCAAAACAAAAGCGTCGAAATGGAGTGAACAAAACGACGCAAAAAGCGTGCGATTCTAGAAACAAAACGACGCAAGTCTGTTGGTATCGTCATCGTTTCACACACACTACAGTGCGTGTAATGCGTGTACCAAGATATCGCTGCTAAGTAAGTCAGCACACGTGTCTACACTAGCCACGAGTCAGTCTCGTAGCTGCAAGAAGTGAACGACCGACCACCTGACCTGAGGTGACCTGACCGTCATCGCGCAAGGGGATTGCCATGGTTTACACCCGCGGCTGTGTGCTTGCATACAATCCACTTGCTTGTTGTCAGCGTCAGTCAGTCAGTCAGTCAGTCAGTCAGTCGATCGAAGAAGCTCTGGTTCACTTGCAAACTGTATGCACATGCTGGGATCGCATAATCACTCGCGACGCGCCAATCCACGCACGCAGATCGCGATCATTTCGCCACGTCACCGGTCGGCGGTGTTGAGGCAATCATGGATCCGCTCGCGGAAGTATGCACTGTGCAAATCGATCGCATTGCGCAGGCCGCAATTCAACCAAAACCCAGCAAAACACACGCAGACTCGATCATCCAGAGACGCAGGATATCGACCTTCGCAGGAACCTGCAACGGAGGACTCGCCCATCTCCGCACACCGAGCAGCTCGCCACGCACGATACGCACGATACGCACGAAACACGAGGCACGTCCCGCAATGGCACATCCAGCGCACTTTGATCGGCGCTCCTGCTGCTGCATGCAGCGCGCGCCTCCCTCAATCACTTGCTCCTCATTCTGCAATCCGCTCGCTCCAGCTCAAGCACACACTCACTACACTACACTACAACCCAAGCACCATGACCAAGATCGCGATCGTGTACTACTCGACGTATGGCCACGTGGCCAAGCTCGCGGAGCAGGTGAAGCTCGGCGTCGAATCTGTGGAGGGCGTGACGGCCGAGATCTACCAGGTCCCGGAGACGCTCCCGGCTGAGGTGCTCGAGAAGATGTACGCGCCGGACAAGAAGGACCACCCGATCGCCACGCCGGACGTGCTCAAGGAGGCGGACGGCATCCTCTTCGGCTTCCCGACGCGCTTCGGCTCGTTCCCGGCGCAGGTCAAGTCGTTCCTCGACTCGACAGGCGGTCTCTGGTCCACGGGTGCGCTTGTCGGCAAGCCGGCCGGCATCTTCTTCTCCACGGGCACGCAGGGCGGCGGCCAGGAGACGACCGCGTACACGGCGCTCACGTTCTTCGCGCACCAGGGTCTCACGTACGTCCCACTCGGCTACCGCTCGCCGCTGCTCTTCAACTTTGACGAGATCCACGGTGGCTCGCCATGGGGCGCGGGCACCTACGCCGGGCCGGACGGCAAGCGCCAGCCGTCGCAGCTCGAGCTCGACGTCGCCAAGGTCCAGGGCGAGTCGTTCGCACAGGTCGCGAAGAAGCTCTCGGCGTAAGCGCATAGATGAGCATGCAGTTGCTGCCGCAACGGCTGTCATGACGGCTGTCATGACGGCTACCACGACGACTGCCTCAACGACTGCCTCGACCACCGCATCGACTGCTGTAAGCGACAATACGACTGACTGTGCGCTAGACATCGAGTGCAGCGCGCGGCGTCGACTGCTGTTACTCTTGGCAACGCGAATGGCGCTTCGAGGCTCGATTGCGGCTGCGGCGCTGCCACGTGGATCAACTTAGCCGATTTGCCGTGCTCAGGCGTGCTCCGTGCCATCACATACACACACAACATCTATACAATACACACCAAACAGTCACTCCGCACGCTTTTTCGCTTGTGCTTTCCTCGCACTTGCTGTTTGTGTCTATGATGCACGTTGGAGAAGTGTGTGAGCTTGTGAGCTCGAGACCTGGCAAGTCGATTTAGCAAGTTAGCATTGTGGCGGAACAAGGTACACTGGCATTGCATGTCGACATTCTGGTACATTCGTCTCTCGAACGCTGTACACTGCGCTCTTGCTAGCCGGCGTGTGGTGCGTGCTCACCAACCAGTGGTGCTCGCTCGTCTTGACACGATCGATCCACTCGTCCCTGGGGCGAGACAACGTGTGATCGGTCCGTACGCCAGCGTGTCGCGATACGCGCACGTGAGCGTCGCATGAGCGCAGTGGCTGCTAGCGAGCGCTAGCGTCGCGCACAACTTCATCACCAGCAGCTCGTATGTCGGTCTCGCTTTTGTCGAGCACCAACAGTGTTGCTTGCATCAATGGAGGTTGTACATCGACGACGTTGTTGTGCGCCAGTATGTGGCTGAGCGGCTGACTGGCTGACTGGTGTACTAGCTGCCTCGACAACAACAGCGCACGTGCTCGCTGCTCGCACGCTCGTTGCACAGTTCGTACTGGAGACACACGCACACATATACGCTTTCCTTTGCTTTGGTCGCACACGTCGAGCAGATCGCTAGTCGCGGTCGCCACCCACCGGCACCATCTGAGTCCACGCACGCCATGCACAAACATGCACAGCAAGCGGCGACGTGCGCCTAAAGGGACGCGCACGCGCGACTCTTGGGATCCGACCTCGCTCAACTCGACTCGAGGGCGTGACTCGACTTGAGAGCGATGACGACGGTGACGACGGTGACGACGACGAAGACAGTGGACGCTGCTGCACTCGTGGAGCTCGAGCGCGGCGATGGATCGTGGGAGAACATTCAGGTCTGTCGATGTGCGTGTGTGTGTGTGTGTGTGTGTGTGTCGTAGTCAGCAGCCGTGCGTGCGTGCGCGTGCGCGAGCGCGCGTCTATCGGAACGACGCACTCACTCACAAACACTGCACGCACTCTGCGCACTGGTGCATCTGCTGCAGAGCGAGTGAGTGGCAGAACTGCTGCCTCCAGAGCTCGTCCAAGCAGCTGGCGGAGCAGTCGTACAACAAGACAAGGTAAAGGTGGCAAGGTCATGAACGTCTCCCACAGAGGTGACCAAAAGATAGAGACAAGCGTCTTAGCGTGGCAAACAAGCGTGTGGAGTGACTGTTTGGTGTGTATTGTATAGATGTTGTGTGTGTATGTGATGGCACGGAGCACGCCTGAGCACGGCAAATCGGCTAAGTTGATCCACGTGGCAGCGCCGCAGCCGCAATCGAGCCTCGAAGCGCCATTCGCGTTGCCAAGAGTAACAGCAGTCGACGCCGCGCGCTGCACTCGATGTCTAGCGCACAGTCAGTCGTATTGTCGCTTACAGCAGTCGATGCGGTGGTCGAGGCAGTCGTTGAGGCAGTCGTCGTGGTAGCCGTCATGACAGCCGTCATGACAGCCGTTGCGGCAGCAACTGCATGCTCATCTATGCGCTTACGCCGAGAGCTTCTTCGCGACCTGTGCGAACGACTCGCCCTGGACCTTGGCGACGTCGAGCTCGAGCTGCGACGGCTGGCGCTTGCCGTCCGGCCCGGCGTAGGTGCCCGCGCCCCATGGCGAGCCACCGTGGATCTCGTCAAAGTTGAAGAGCAGCGGCGAGCGGTAGCCGAGTGGGACGTACGTGAGACCCTGGTGCGCGAAGAACGTGAGCGCCGTGTACGCGGTCGTCTCCTGGCCGCCGCCCTGCGTGCCCGTGGAGAAGAAGATGCCGGCCGGCTTGCCGACAAGCGCACCCGTGGACCAGAGACCGCCTGTCGAGTCGAGGAACGACTTGACCTGCGCCGGGAACGAGCCGAAGCGCGTCGGGAAGCCGAAGAGGATGCCGTCCGCCTCCTTGAGCACGTCCGGCGTGGCGATCGGGTGGTCCTTCTTGTCCGGCGCGTACATCTTCTCGAGCACCTCAGCCGGGAGCGTCTCCGGGACCTGGTAGATCTCGGCCGTCACGCCCTCCACAGATTCGACGCCGAGCTTCACCTGCTCCGCGAGCTTGGCCACGTGGCCATACGTCGAGTAGTACACGATCGCGATCTTGGTCATGGTGCTTGGGTTGTAGTGTAGTGTAGTGAGTGTGTGCTTGAGCTGGAGCGAGCGGATTGCAGAATGAGGAGCAAGTGATTGAGGGAGGCGCGCGCTGCATGCAGCAGCAGGAGCGCCGATCAAAGTGCGCTGGATGTGCCATTGCGGGACGTGCCTCGTGTTTCGTGCGTATCGTGCGTATCGTGCGTGGCGAGCTGCTCGATGTGCGGAGATGGGCGAGTCCTCCGTTGCAGGTTCCTGCGAAGGTCGATATCCTGCGTCTCTGGATGATCGAGTCTGCGTGTGTTTTGCTGGGTTTTGGTTGAATTGCGGCCTGCGCAATGCGATCGATTTGCACAGTGCATACTTCCGCGAGCGGATCCATGATTGCCTCAACACCGCCGACCGGTGACGTGGCGAAATGATCGCGATCTGCGTGCGTGGATTGGCGCGTCGCGAGTGATTATGCGATCCCAGCATGTGCATACAGTTTGCAAGTGAACCAGAGCTTCTTCGATCGACTGACTGACTGACTGACTGACTGACTGACGCTGACAACAAGCAAGTGGATTGTATGCAAGCACACAGCCGCGGGTGTAAACCATGGCAATCCCCTTGCGCGATGACGGTCAGGTCACCTCAGGTCAGGTGGTCGGTCGTTCACTTCTTGCAGCTACGAGACTGACTCGTGGCTAGTGTAGACACGTGTGCTGACTTACTTAGCAGCGATATCTTGGTACACGCATTACACGCACTGTAGTGTGTGTGAAACGATGACGATACCAACAGACTTGCGTCGTTTTGTTTCTAGAATCGCACGCTTTTTGCGTCGTTTTGTTCACTCCATTTCGACGCTTTTGTTTTGCATTTGCATACTAGTTTTCACAAGCTCTGAGTTGATCCATTTGCGAAACAAACACATCGTCTGATCGCCTGATCCTATCTGTTTTCAAGAGTATCCATACCGCAAACAAACAACATACAACCCTCAGTCTCAGGCTCGTTGAAGTCGTCGTCGTTTTCCGTGTTGCGCCTTGTCGGCTTGAATAGAATAGGATATTGATCCAATTGGATGGAATGCTCAAGACGCTCAAACGAGCGAACGAGGCTCGACGGCACGCGCACACAACAGCAACAACAGCAACAGCAAGACCAAAGAGGATCTTCACAAGCAGCAACCGCAACAGCAGCGGTCGCCACACCCACCCACCCACACCACGCGCTCACTTTGCAACTCGCCGCCTCCAGCTCAAGCTCAAGCTCACGCGACAACAGCAGCTCCACAGCACACAACACACACGACACCTCTTTTCACTCACAACCATGACCAAGATCGCGATCGTCTACTACTCGATGTACGGCCACATCGCCACGATGGCCGAGCACATCAAGGCCGGTGTCGAGTCGGTCACTGGCGTCACGGCTGAGATCTACCAGGTCCCGGAGACGCTCCCGGCTGAGGTGCTCGAGAAGATGTACGCGCCGGACAAGAAGGACCACCCGATCGCCACGCCGGACGTGCTCAAGGAGGCGGACGGCATCCTCTTCGGCTTCCCGACGCGCTTCGGCTCGTTCCCGGCGCAGGTCAAGTCGTTCCTCGACTCGACAGGCGGTCTCTGGTCCACGGGTGCGCTTGTCGGCAAGCCGGCCGGCATCTTCTTCTCCACGGGCACGCAGGGCGGCGGCCAGGAGACGACCGCATTCACGACTGTGACCTTCCTCACGCACCAAGGCTTGACCTTCGTGCCACTCGGCTACCGCTCGCCGCTGCTCTTCAGCTTTGACGAGATCCACGGTGGCTCGCCATGGGGCGCGGGCACCTACGCCGGGCCGGACGGCAAGCGCCAGCCGACTGAGTTGGAGTTGAGCGTCGCCAAGGTCCAGGGCGAGTCGTTCGCACAGGTCGCGAAGAAGCTCTCGGCGTAAGCTCCATGTACTCGCATCGATGCGTACGAGAGCGCGTCTCTCGCTCTCTGGACGCAGCCGCGCGCACTCTGATCTCTCTCTGCTGGCAACCAGCGCCATGGCCCTGCTTCAGCAAGCGACCTGTGACGAGTGACCAAGCAAACATGTAGCAGACTGGTGGCTCGCACACGCTCTGTGTCAATCACTCGATTCCGCAGCACTCGCTCTCGCTCGCCAGGTCTCGCTTCATCGCCATCATCATCGTCGTCGTCCTATCTCGACTGCTACTGCTGCTTAACAAACACACAAGTACATGGTGTCTATTCGACTCGGAGTGTGTTTGCGTCTGAGTGCCTTCGCTCTGCTCGTGGCTTCGGGCTCTCTGCGTCGTCCGTCTTCTAGGCTCTCTCTATCGTTCCCTGTCGTCTCCATCGCTCATATGGTGTGTGTCTTGAGCGACGTTGCACAGCTCTGGAGACTTCGCACGAGTCGGACTGTCACCACGCGCGATCGCTTCCGTCACGACAAGTGCATGGCGCACGTTGCGCTTCAGCAGCTACATCGACCAGCGAGTGCGCTGGTACATCTAATATGAAGCAAGCAAACAAACGAATGGCAGAACTGGTGCCGCCAAAGCTCGCCAAAGCTCGCCCAAGGCGCCGCAAGAGCATCATGACCAATTGGTGACGATGGAGCAGATGACGTTGCGAGACATCATCGTTAGAGAATATGGTCGGTCTTGGATCTTTAACGACTTTCAATCAATCAACAAAGGCTCGTCCTTTAGACTACAAGTATCTTCTAGGACATGACATCGCGACTGCGCGCTTCGTGTCCTCGACTTCGCGGCTGAGGTCGCTGCATGAAGCGATGAAGCGATGTGTGACGTGACTGCAGCGACTGCGTGAAGTCGATCCGTACTTTACAGAGTCGCGCCAGTACGAGTGTCACGACAGACACCAAAAAGCTCAAAGAAGAAAACCCTTCGCGGTGACGCGAGTGCTCGACGTCGTGCTCCTCGTTGTGCTCGCTGTGTGTGCGCGTGTGTGTGGGAGTGAGCTCGGCATGTTTGCGACCGACGGCGGGCTCGTGGACCCCACGTCGTCGTTCGTGCCGCTCGAGGCCATGGAGCTCTTCAATCGCGTCGGCTACAGCGTCGTCGGCGTCGCGGCGCTGCTCTTCGCCTTCTTGCTCGTGCGCAAGCTCATGTTCTTCCTCACATGGCGCAGCTTCCGTGACGGTCCGTACGCGATTGGAGTGCACCAGTGGCGTCCCGGGAACCTCGCGGGTCCGCAGTGGTGCAACATCTGTGAGTCGATCGTCTACGGCATCCGGAGCTACGTCGTCACGTGCGACATCTGCGGCATGTACGCACACGCACAGTGCGCTGCGACGACAATGAAGTACAAGGGCGTGTCTGCGCCTGCAACAGCAGCGAATGGCGCTACGTCAACGCCGTCGTGCGCGTGCAAAGCGGCTGCTGTGACGTCACGCGCGCAGGCGCAGCAGCCGCAGCGCCACCTCTGGGTCAAAGGCAACATCGACCCCATGGACACGTGCTCGATCTGCGGGCTCTTTTGCGGCAGCATCCTCGCGCTTTCGGGCATGAAGTGCGCCTGGTGCCACGTCCGCGTGCACGAGAACTGCTTCCAGACGCATGCAAAGGGTCATCGCCACAGCCACAGCCACCAGCCGTTCGTGCTGCGCCAGTGCGACTTTGGTCGCCACCAGAACCTCATCTTGCCGCCGTCGGCCGTGATTCTTCACGACCCGCCGCCGAGCTACGCATCGACGTCGCAGCGCGCGCTCTCGAGCGTCCGCACCGCAGCGCAGCTCGCAGTCAACAAGATGGCGACAATCCGACTCCGCCGCGCGACTGTCGCGAGCGCAACGCCAGCGCTCCGGACTGACCCGCCAGGCTCGCCGCGGCCCTCAAGCGAGACGGACACGAGCTCGATCGGGTCGCCGCTTCTGTCGCCATCTGCGTCAGCGCCACTGCCGCCACTGACGCTGTCGAGTGCGTCCGAGTGCGTCGACAGTGTCGGCTCAAGCAGCGCGCCACTGGCGAGCGACTTGCCGTACGAGATCGTTGCGCCGCCGGGCCTCGCGCCGCTGCTCGTGTTCATCAACAGCCGCAGCGGCGGCCAGATGGGGCTCTACGTCCTGCGGCAGATCCGCAAGTGGCTCAACCCGATCCAGGTCTACGACCTGTCGCACCAGTCGCCAGTCGCGCCGCTGCGGCAGTTCCTCTCGATCCCGCGCCTGCGCATCCTCGTCTGCGGCGGCGACGGCACCGTCGGCTGGGTCCTGAGCGCGCTCGACGAGATCGGGTGCGTGCGGCAGCCGCCGATTGCGATCCTTCCGCTCGGGACTGGGAACGACCTCGCGCGCGTCTTGGGCTGGGGCAGCGGCTTCTCGACGCGCGACGTGAGCGAGCTCTTGACCGAAGTCGCCGCCGCTCACGTGAGTCTCCTCGACCGGTGGCAAGTCACGATCAACGGCGCGAAGCGCGCAGTCCTGAACAACTACTTGGGCGTCGGCGTCGACGCGCAAGTCGCGCTTGAGTTCCACGAGCAGCGCGAGCGCTCGCCGGGTCTGTTCATGAGCCAGTTCGTGAACAAGCTCTGGTACAGTCAGTTCGGCGCAAAGAACTTCCTCGTGCGCACGTGCGCCGGCTTGCCAGACAAGATCGAGCTCGAGTGCGACGGCAAGCTCATCTCGCTCCCGCCCGGGACCGAGGGCGTCATCCTCCTCAACATCAACAGCTACGGCGGCGGATCGAAGCTCTGGCACGACGACTCGGACTCGGACTCGGAGTCTGACGCGAGCGACCACGACGGCGACTCGGTCAGCGGCACCGAGAGCGACGACGACGACGACGCGCGGTACTCGGACGACGGCGGACTGTACAACCGCCTCGGTCCGTCGTCTGCACACGACGGACTCCTCGATGTCGTCGCGGTCTACGGCACGCTCCACCTCGGACAGATGCAAGTCGGACTGTCGAAAGCCGTGCGGCTGTGCCAAGCCAAGGCCGTGAAGATCCGACTGAAAGACACGCTGCCGATCCAGATCGACGGCGAGCCGTGGCAAGAAGCGCCGTGCGAGCTCTCGGTCTCGTTCCTCCAGCAGGCGTTCATGCTCAGCCGCACGGTCCAGGAGCGCGACTTTGTCACGCGCAAGGTCGGCGAAGTGCTCGACTGGGCCGAGAACACGCACGTGATCACTGCGTCGCAGCGCGACGTGCTCTTGGCAGAGATCGCGCGGCGCGTCGCAGATGACATCGACAGCACGAACGCACCCGGGCGGACGCTCTCGATGGCCTCGCGCTCGTCGTTCTCAGCGCGGCGCGAGCACAATCTGTCGTACGTGCTCTCTGGGCACGCGAGCTAGTCGTCTATAACATTTATCGCTTTACTTTGTTGTAGTGCGTTGTCTTTTTGTTGTAAGCGACAAACGACGTGGACACATGCGCTACAACTGCGTCGCGTCCGCGTCGTCGTCGTCTGTGCGGGTCGATCCGCCAGCTTGTGCAACGAGCACTTCTTCCATGAACCTGTGCGCATCGGCACCGGCGCATCCGTCAGTTCATAAGGCACAGTCCTTGTTGGCGTCCGCATCGCAGTCGCACCTGTCAATGTCGCCGTCGAGCACGGCCTTGGCGTCGGTCACCGCAACGTTCGTGCGGTGGTCTTTCACCATCTTGTACGGATGCAGCACGTACGACCGAATCTATCAAGGCACACGTCACGTGAGCCCATGCTTCACTACATACAACGCATCACACCACACAACGCGGCCGCACCTGGTTCCCCCACGCGTTCTCGCCAAGTCCTTGCGTGAACTGCTGCTTCGCGAGCGCCTGCTTGTCGAGCTCGCGCTGGTACAGCTTCGCGCGGAGCATGTCCATGGCTTCCGCTTTGTTTCGGTGCTGCGACCGGTCCGACTGGCTCTGGACGACAATGCCCGTCGGCAAGTGCGTGATGCGGATCGCACTGTCCGTCGTGTTGACGTGCTGTCCGCCCGCGCCAGACGACCGGAACGTGTCGATGCGGAGGTCTTTCGTCGGGATATCGTCTATGACATCTTTCTTACTGGCGCTCATCGCAGCGACCGGGTACACGCGGACCTGCGCGAACGACGTGTGGCGCCGCGCCGCGCTGTCGAACGGCGAGACGCGCACGAGGCGATGGACGCCGGCCTCGGTCTTGGCCCAGCCGTAGGCGTAGCTCCCGTCGACACGGAGACAGACCGACCGAAAGCCCGCGTCGTCACCCGGCGACTCGTGCACGTACTGGACTCGGAACGCCCGCGTGTCTGCCCAGCGCGCGTACATGCGCGCGAGCATCGCAGCCCAGTCGCAGCTGTCAGTCCCGCCCGCACCAGCTTGGATCTCGATGAAGCACGACGACAGGTCGCTGTCGCTCGAGAGCAACAGCTCGATGCGCAGCTCCTTTGCGTCTGCGAGCACGTCGCTCATGCTCTCCATGCACTCGCGCATCATCGCGTCGTCCTGCTCGTCGCTCGCAAGTGCGTGGAGCGCTTTCGTATCGAGGAACTGCGTGTGCAAGTCGCTCACGCGCGCTTCGCGGGCTTCGAGCGCGCCGAGCTGCTGCACGACTGTCGCAGCGTGCGTCGAGTCGTCCCAGAGATCGGGCTTGGACGCTTCGACCCGCAGCGCCTGGAGCTGCGCTTTGATGTGCGACGCCATCGCGACGTCGTGGATGACGGTAATCTCGTGGCGCGCACGCTCTGCGCGCTCCGCGAACGTCTCGTCAGCATTCGTGTCAGTCGCGTGACGGGTCTTGCTGTCGCTTGACGGCGCTGTCGTTGCGTCACGACTGCGGTCTTTCGAGGATGCGGACGTGCTTGTGTGGAACGTGTGGTGCGAGACTGCAGTGCATGGCTTGGTAGCAACGCACACAGGACGGTAGCTGCTGCTGCTGTAGCTCGCATCACTTGCACTGCATGAACGAGCAGCAGCAGCAGCAGCAGCGAGGCGATGCGCTCGCACGTTGGACGGACGCAGCAGCAGCAGCAAGCGCACGAGCATCTTGCTTGATCGACGAACTGAGCATGGCTGCCTGGTGTGTTCGTTCCCTTGATTTTATCACTATGTAGTACAATTCCTTGTCATGCGTTGAAGTCAAGATCTCACATATCGAGCGCTTCGCGAGTGCTCTTGTGCAGCCGCTCGCTCATCGCTTCGGCGACGCGAACGGCTTTGCGCGCACGACGTCCTTGTGCGCGACGTGGACGCAGTCGACGCCGTCGCTGTCGAGTGCGCGGCGCGGGACAAAGTCGGTCTCGACGTCGTGCTCGAAGAACCGACCGCCTTCGTCACACAGTTCGAGGAACTGCGCAGCGCTCGTCGGACCAAAGTCGTTGCCCCATAGCAAGAGGTTCTGCAAGCGATACACGCTCGGGATCTCTGGCTCGAGGCACGCGCTTGCAATCGCAGCGAGTCCACGGTCCGTGAGGTACGTCGAGCAGAGTGCGAGCGTCGCCAAGTTGGAGCAGTTGCGTTGTAGCACGTGCGCAAACGCGTCGGCGCCGGCGTCGCCAATGCGATTCGCGCTCAGATTGAGCTGCGCGAGTGCGCTGTGCTCGAGCACGAGCGCTGCGAGCGCAGCTGCGCCGGTTGCGCCAATGAGGTTCGCGCGGAGCACGAGGCTCTGGAGCGTGTGGTTGTCCAGCAGGCGCTCGGCCAGGACCTGCGCGCCGTCGTCCGTGAGCTTGTGCTTGGCGAGGCTGATGGACCGGAGCGTGTCGTTCACTTGGAGCATCTTGCCAATGTGCTGGATCGCCTCTTCCTACGCGTAGCGAGCCATTGTCACGTGAGCAGCGCGACTGTGAGCAGCGCCTCCTCTAGACTGCGCACCTCTTTGGTCCGGACCACCGGGTTATCCAAGTTGAGCACGCGCAGTGACGCGTTCGTCCGGAGCGCTGCGGCGATCGCAATGAGGTTCTCGACCTCGAGCTCCGTGCTCCCGACGTCGAGCTCCTCGAGCGTGCACTCGTGCGACGCCAGGAGCTCGGCGATCGCGTGGCCGCCCGTCACACCGAGCGGATTGCTATCGAGGCGGAGCACGCGCAGCGTCGTCGCGCTGCTGTCGCACAGCGCGGCGCAGAGCAAGCGGCAGCTCTCGCTGCCGAGGCGATTGCCGCTCAGCACGAGCTCCTCGATCGTGCTCGTGTACAGCGCCGTGCTCTGGAGCATTCGGCCGAGACACGGCGCAGCGTCGAGCAAGTACTGGCGCTCGTCGTGCGCGTGCTGCTGCTCGTCGCTCGCGCTACCATCGACTGCGTCGTCCTGCGCTTCGCCCAAGCGGTTGTAGCTCAGGTCGAGCACGCGGATGCCTGCGAACTTGCTCTTGAGCACCGCGGCCGAGAGCGCGACGACGTGGATGTTGCGCACGCGGTTGCGAAAGCACTCGCGCGAGTTCCCCGCGAGCACGAGGCGCCAGTTGGCCGTAGTCGTGCCCTTGCTCTCGCTCTCATTGTCGTCGTGCTCCTTTGCGTCGTGGCGCGCCGCGAGCGCTTGGGACGTGCGCAGCATGCCGGCGATGCGGCTCTCGGTCTTGGGGAAGAACGCCGTGACTTGGTCGATCACGTCCTTGCGCGCCGTGATGCCGAGCGAGAGGCTCTCCATCTCGTAGTCGTGGATGAACTCGTCCATCCTCGTCGCCGCTGTGTCTGATGTCTTGGTCCTTTGTCGCTTGTGAAGCACTGACGGAAGCGTCGCGCGGCGGTTCACATTGCTACATTGCTGCATTCGACGACGAGGATGCCGCCCAAGGCGACGCCAGCAGCAGCAACGAGCGCAGCGCCGAAAGCGCCTGCGACGCTGTCTGCGAGCAAGGACGAGCGGCCCGAGGACAGCGCGAGCGGTGGAGCGGCACTGGCGCCGGAAGACGAGTCTGGAGCCGTGCGCGTCGGCACGTTCTCGTTCAGCGACGGCGCCAAGTACAGTTACGATCCGATGCATGTGCTTGAGAAGCGGACTAGGACGCTCTTGAGAGAGAAGAGAAGCGCTCACGCTCGTGTGGTGCTGTTGATGCACGTACAGAGGGCGAGTTCACGTCTGTCGGCGGCAAAGTGGTGCGTCACGGCGTCGGTGTCCTCACGAACGGACCCGAGAGCTACGACGGCGAGTGGGTCCACGACGAGATGCACGGCCGCGGCGTGTACGTCTTTGCCACTGGCGCGCGCTACGAGGTGCGTATATGCTTCGTCTTCTTCAGTCTCTCTCCTGTAGCAGCACGTGCTCATGTTGCGTGTGACTAGGGAGCGTTCGAGCGCAATGCGTTCCACGGCGCTGGCGTGTACACGTGGCCAGACGGCGCCACGTACGACGGCGCGTGGCAGTTCAGCCGCATGCACGGCGACGGCGCGTACACGGACCGCGACGGCGTCGTCTGGCGCGGCCGGTTCTTCAACGGCAAGTTCGACAACGGCCGCGTGTGCCACGCGCTGCGGTGACTCGCGCGCGTCTGGACGAGTAGCACGGCATCGGGATCACGAACGTCCTACTTGATAAGTTACATCGACAGTCTCTCTCTCTCTCGCACACGCGGCGCCTTCCTCCTGCTCCTCTTCTTGTGTCTCTCTAGCTACGGCGCGAACGAGTGCCGGAGCTGCGAGCTCGCGCGGTCTGACGTCTGGAGCAGTCCGTGCTGCAAGAGCTCGAGCTCCTCGAGCGTGACGCTCGCGCTGCCGTACAGCGCTGTCTCGGCGGCAATGAGCTGCTGCATGAAGCCCTGGTTCGGGAACACGAGCGGCCGGCACTTGAGCACGTGCGCGTACGCGGCCGCGAGCGTACAGCGCGTCGAGACCATGACGTACCAGATCGCGATCGTCGCAGACCGCGACACGCCTTGGACGCAGTGGATCAGCACGCGCGCGTGTGGGTTTGCGCGCCGCGCACTCTCAATGAACGCGACCGCTGGCGCGAGCTCCTTGGTCATGTCGGCGTCGACGCGGTCGGGGATCGCAACGTCCAAGTACGTCACGCTCTCGAGCGCGACGCGGTCGGTCGTCGGCGCGCCAACGTTCACGACGTGCGTGATCTGCAGCGCCTCGAGCACGCGCGCGGACGTCGCGTGCCAAAAGTTGCCCAAGTACAGCGCGTCCTCGACGATCTCGTTCGGGTACGACGTGCAGTCGGGGCCCTTCGCCTGCGGCAGCACAGCAGGCGCAGGAAGACCGACGCAGATCGTCGGGCGCGTCTGCAGGAGGAAGCCGTACTTGCGCGCAAAGAGCGGGAAGCCCTGCACGAGGAACCGCACCGAGTACACACGGCCTTCGCTCAGCAGCAGCCGCGCGACGCGGTAGCCCCAGTCGAGCTTGTAGAGCACGCTCGAGCGGTTCGCACCGAGCACGACGACTTCCATGAGGTCGCGCGCTGCGAGTTTGCGCGCGAGCGCTTTGTTCTGCGCGAGCGCGATGACGTCGTCGACGCTCTTCTTCCGCCCCTTTGCGTACGGACAGTGGAGCGCGCCAGGGAGGTGCCCGAGCGCAAAGTCGTCGGCGTCGCGGCAGTCGATGACCACGACGCCGTTCGTCTGCATCGTGTTGTACAGCGTCGTGGCCGAGATCGTCGGGACGCGCGGGCGCCGCCGCACGAGCGCAGAGAGCCGCCGCGACGTCGTGAGCTCTGAGAGCGACCGCGCGCTGTCGAGCAGCTCGTCGTCGTCGTCGACGGGGCTGTTGCTCGTGCTCGCGCTGCTGCAGCGCGTCGCGAGCGTGCTCCCAGACGTGAGCAAGAGCTCTGGGTCGTCGTCGTCGCCGCCTGCGAGCGCAGTCGCTGTCGGCGCGATCGCAAGCGCGCTGTGATTGTTGTTTCGGGCATTGCCGTCATCGCCGTCGTGCGCGGGCACGCGCGTGACGTCGTAGTCTCTACCGCTCTGTCCGCCGCTGCGCGCGACGACCTGCCGCTCCAAGTTGTCGTCGATGCAGTGCGAGAGCTTGGCGCACCATCCCGAGATCGGCATGTTCGCGAGCGTCCTGCTTCGTGATCGACGACGTCAAGCGCGCGTCAAGCGAACGAGCGTCGCCGAGTGCCTCGCGTACGACCTCAAGACGACTGAACGCCAACGCGCAAATCGCAGTCTGCCGTGCGCGAATACAAACGCCAAGTCGAACTGTGGTTGCTCGCTGGGGTTGCAAAAGAACGGACGCGGCATACAAACGCCAAGACAAAACAGTTGCACCGCTTCCAGCCACAAAGCAGTTTGTGGCTTCATGGTCGCAACTCTTTTGTATTGTTGTTAGTAAGAAGTGAGACAACGAGAGTGCCCACACATGGCTTCACAACGTCGGGTCATGACACAAGTATATAATCAAATTCTAAAGAGGGCTGCAATTTGTGTCGTAGTCCATAAAATATACGCACCTATTCAAATACTCCTCGACTTCAGTATTCACTTTCAGAAGGCAAAAATCAAAGCTGTCGTATTTGTAGACGTCTTTTTTGTGCACACTCTAATCGCTCATGGCCCTCTTTAGCGTATCTCTTTGTTGTTCACCAATCCATGGGTATATCTAAGGAGGGCCATGAATTGGAGGACTTTGTACATAAAGAGGACTTATACGTTTAGAAAAGACTTGATAGCGAAACACTTTTTATGTACACACTCTCCCAAGCATGGCTCCAGCGAGTGCCACGTACATGATGTAGATGACGACGAGGAAGTGCGCGTAGCTCGGGACCGAGAAGAGGCGGATGACGCACGTGACCTCGAGCAGCGCTGCGCACACAAGGTTCGCGAGTCGCATGTAGCCGTTGATGCGCTTGATGTCCGTGGTCGAGATCTGGTGCGCGAGCGCATCTGCTTTCTCCTTGATTACCGCCGGGACCTGGAGGTTCGAGCCCTGGCGCGCCGCTGCTGTCGCACAGCGCGGCGCAGAGCAAGCGGCAGCTCTCGCCGCCGAGGCTCCGATGCACGACGTGCAAGTCAGTGTGCGATCGCGACGTGAACGCGGCGCACAACATCCTGCGCGTCACTCAAGCGCAGCTCGCTGGTGAGGATCGTCCTGCGTACCTCGCTCGAACAGTGTCGTCGTAGTGAGAAGAAGAGAATGCGTGAGCTCGGGACACCGCACCTGCTCAAACGGTCCAGCCCGTAAATACAAGGACCACATGCCGTTGGTCGTCGTCAGCTCCGAACACGCCAAGTGAACTTCGGCTATTGTGTGGCTCAAACGTAGCGCGGCCAAAGAGTGGTGTCGGCAACTTTGTGGCGACGATGTTGATTCAAAGCGAGCAGCCTATCGGTCTATCGGTCTACCCTCTGTCGCGCCGTCGCGGTCGAATGCGAGCTTCGCGGCTTCGTACGTCGAGATCATGATCGCGCACGCGGGAGCGACCTTCGCGACGCGCGGGCCGAGTCCAGCAGTCAGTCCCGCGAGTCCTTCTTGGCGCCAGACCTGCTGCAGCATCTGCAGCGACGACGGCGGAGAGAGCTGCTGACGAGCGCTGCCGCCGAGGGCCTCGGGTGCGTCCGAGTACAGCGACGCTTGCGTGCGGGTCTTCACGACATCGAACGGGTGTGTCGCGACCGTCGCGAACGACCCAGCGAGCACGCCTGCGAGCAGCGCGACGACCACTTGGCGCTGCTGCGGACTGTTAATGTCCAAGCGGTCGTTCAGGAACGCCTTCGACGTCTCAATGCCGCACCAGTAGAGCGCAGAGAACGGAATGTCCCGCGCAAGCGTCGCGCCGAGGCCGCGGTAGAGCTGCCGCACACCGCCTTGAGCGACGCGTTGCGCGTGTGTCCGGAACGAGTGCGCGCTCTCGCCCGACTGCATCTGCACGCGAATGAGCTCGAGCGGCGAGAAGATTGTCGCGGCGCCAGCACGTGCAATCGCACCGGATGCCATCGCCAGAGCGCCGTGATGAGCGCTCGGGAACAGCTCCTTGCTCTTGCTCAGCAGCATCTCGTACGACGTGAAGTACAGCGCAGTCGACGGCACTGCGAAGAGCAGCGTCGGCGGCAAGCCCGTGTAGAGCGCAAGTGGGCCTTCGACTCGCACGATGCGCGCCATGGTGTAGAGCACGCTGTTGGGCTTTGGCGCGCTCGAGAGCTGCGCAGCGGAACACTTGCACTTCTTCAGGAGCGCGTCCTTTGGGAGCATCGTGTCCATGAGTCCATTCGAGAAGTTGTAGTGCGAGCACTGCGAGTCGCAAGAGAGAGAGAGTATGAGTGAGAGCATGAGCACTGCTGTATGGGCATTGGTGCCAAGAGCTCAAGTGGATGACGAGCGCACCTTTTGGACTGCTGGCGGGACTTTTACGACATTCGGCACTTGGACTTGCAGCCGCGTCTTCACGACCTCGAGCGCTATGAGAGCAAGCATCCAGACAGCGAGAGAGCGAGAGAGCAGTTAGATGATCAGATGGCGATGAATGAAAAGCGGCTGACGTACGAGTGACCTTGACGACAACATTCACACGAGAAGAGCAAGCATCAGCAGGGCGTGTTAGAGCGAGAGAGCATGCACATGAGCGAGCACAGCATGTCATAGAGAAAGGAGACGCACCACGAACGACGTGAGCACCGCGCCGACGGACGCAGCCATCGACTTCTTGAGCTCGTCCATCGCATTCGCAGGCGTGTCAATCGATTTGCCAGTCATAAAAGTTCGGCTTGAAATAGTGCGCGCTTAGGTTGTGTAGTCCACATCTAGTGCTATTTTTGGCAATTGCCTTTGGATGAACTTGTAAGTAGGAAAAGCATGCACAATATCAAGATCGCATAGCAAACAAGCTAAATAGCTTTAGAAGCACGCCTCACTTCGCAGGTTACAATCTGTATGCTCAAGCGACCTTCATGGGTAAACTCAGGCTCAAAATCCAGCAAAACGACTGCTGGCTTTTTGCTCGAGGCCAAACAAACAAACAAACAAAGCCAAAGCGCCAAAGAAGCCTTTTCGCGCACGATGATGGAGCCAACTGCGTCGACTGGTACGTGTGTGTCTGCACGTGTATGCGCATGACCATCAGGAGCATGCGCGCATGTGCTGTCGCGTTGACCACATGCATGGACTGACAATTTCGTGCGTAGCTGCCGCCCCTGCCGCTGCGGCGCGCCAGGGCTCGAACCTCCAGGTCCCGGCGGTAATCAAGGAGAAAGCAGATGCGCTCGCGCACCAGATCTCGACCACGGACATCAAGCGCATCAACGGCTACATGCGACTCGCGAACCTTGTGTGCGCAGCGCTGCTCGAGGTCACGTGCGTCATCCGCCTCTTCTCGGTCCCGAGCTACGCGCACTTCCTCGTCGTCATCTACATCATGTACGTGGCACTCGCTGGAACCACGTGTGTTGGCTGGCGATGATAGAACCGCGCTCACAAGCACTTGCGATCACACGTGACAGGTTCCAGGCCGGCGCGCTCGTGTTCATCGAGAACCACGAGCAGTTCCCGTCGATCGCAGAGAAAGTGAAGATTAACTTTGGCTTCATGTTCACGGCGTTTGGCAAGGCGGCGTTCATTCTCTCGTACGTGTCTGCCTGAGTGCAGTGAGCTGACAGTGCTTGTGCTAGTATCACAGTCATTGACGCTGACACTCTGTCTGTTGTCTCCTCAGGATCTCGTTCCTGGCGTTCTCGCAGGGGACGTTCGGCGTGCTCATCGGCATCCTCTTCTTCGTCCTCGCGCTCTTCAACTTCTTCCTCATCTACCGCGTACGTCCTCCACTCAGTCACTCACTTACTCGTGCGCTCACATAGAGTCTTGTGTGGCATTAGCACCCGGCGTACCAGTCGCACATGACAAAGACCGAGGCATCGAAGCAGCAGCAGGACGAGGACCTCGAGGACATGCCGGAGCTGCGCTACAACCAGGCGCCGGTCGTCGTGGTGCAGCAGCCGTCGAGCACGACTGCGAAGACGTCGCACGTCGTCGTCTAGGCGCGCGGCTTTTACATCGCGCCGCTGGCGCTTGCATCGCTTCTACGCTGCCGCAGGTGTTCCGTATCCAGAGACTCATCAGAGAAGACTTGAGAGAGTCTGCGAATACGAAACGCCCTGAGCGAAAGAGTGCGAAGACGCAGTGTGTGTGTGATTCCATTCGCTCCATCTGTCGCAGCAGCAGTCGCTCCTACTGCGAGGCAACGAGCGCAGTGCATTTGATCTCGCTCTCTCTTTCCGACCGAAGAGTTACTCCTTCGCTTCGCCGCCGTGCTGCGCCACAACGCCGTTGCCGTGGTACTTGAGCGTCTTGACCCAGTTGCTGCGGCGACCGGTCGGGTGCTTGAAGTGCACGTGCGCCTTCTTGCCCTCGCGCTTGAGCATCGTCTCGATGTGCTGCGGCAGGAAGTTGTACGAGTACGCGAGCTGACCGTCAAAGTTGCCCTTCTCCGCCGGCTCCTCGATCTCGACTTCCCAGCCTGTGAGTACGCAGATCAAGCCGAACGAGCGTCTGTGAGTGCGTCACACAGACACTCTCACAGCTACAACAGCTCGATAGACAGCAACAACAGCACTTCTGCTGTACGCACCCTGCTTCTCGGCAAAGTGCACGGCGTCCTCCTTCTTGTCGAACTTGAGCACCATGCCGTGGAGCGGGTCCGCCGTGGACGTCCAGCCCATGAGCGGGTTCTGCCACGTGCGCGGCGCGTCGAAGCGAATCTCCCAGTGGCGCGTGTTGTACGTGCCGCTCTGCATCTGGTGGCGCGTCGGCATGAACACGTGCGCCTTGCGGCCGGCTGTGAAGTCGCCCGTGCCCGACACGAGCGACACCTCCTTCGGGTACGGAATGTCCGTCGCACCGACAGTCGGGCTCGCCTCCTCAGACGCGTGGTACGGCAGGACTGCATCATATGCAATTACACGAAACGTAAGTGATCGACACCAACACAGTCCGAGTCAAGGGTGACGCAAAAGCGCGACGTACTCGTGCGCGCCGCGTCCTCAAGCTGCTGCTTCGTGAGCTTCTCCATCAGCGCATCCTCGGCCGCGAGTGCGGCAGCGGCAGCAGCCGCGTCGTCCTTGCTGGCTTCCGCCGAGAAGCAGCGCGCCACGGCCGGCGAGCGCGCGGCGAGGCGCGCAGGGCGGAGCACACGCAGAGCCATTTGTTCCTCTCGTTACGGTGGTGTCGTCGTCGTCGTTGTCTTCCCCACAAGCGAATCGAGGCGAATGAGCGGCCGCTGAGCGCACGTCTCTATTCGGAGATTCACAGTAGTTCCGATTACCAAAGAATTACTGCAATTAGCCATACAAGCAGAAAAATCCACTGATCTGATCGTGCACCAAGCCAAAAGATGCTCATTTGCGCACTTATTGCCAAAGAACTACCAGAAGTAGCCAGCCAAGCGGAAAAATCCATTGATCTGATCGTGCACCAAGCAACGCACAGCTCATTTGCGCACCTGCTCGCTCGTTCGCACTCGTCCGCCGCTGCTGCTGCTCTTCACTTTACTGGCTCGCTCACGCACGCTCGCTCGTGCGCAGAGAAAGAGACCTCGACCCTCGCGCCTTCATGCACGTGAGCCAAGCGAACGCGTCGATTCGCCGCTCGCGCACGCTCAACGCTGCAGACCCGATGCCAAAAGTCGGCGAGCTCCGACCGCCACAGTCGCGTGCAGTCGATGAAAAGTCGTCGCTGCTGCTTCCGCGACTGGCCGAGCCGCGGAGCATGTCGACGAGCTCGCTCGGCGTCGCTGCTGGCGTGACGCTAACGGCGCGCGAAGACCTCGCAGCAATGACGCACTTTGTCGTGAGCCAGCGCCTGAACATCCTGCTTCTCGCAGCGCCGTTCGCTGTGTGGGCGTACCTCGCAGCATGGACCGACGCCTGGATCTTTGCGCTCAACTTCGTCGTGCTCGTTCCGCTCGCAAACATGCTTGGCGAAGCGACAGAGGCGCTCGCGTTCCACACCGGCGAGACAATCGGCGGCCTCGTGAACGCGACGTTCGGGAACGCAGTTGAAGTCGTCGTCGCGGTCTTTGCGCTGCGCCAGGGCGAGATCGCGGTCGTCCAGGCCTCGCTCATTGGCTCCGTGCTCTCGAACTTGCTGCTCGTGCTCGGGTGCTCGTTCATCGCCGGCGGCCTCGGCCGCAAAGAGAACAACTTCAACGCGACCGGCGCGTCGGCCAACTCATCGCTGCTCATGCTCTCGAGCTTCGCGATGCTCCTACCGTCGTATCTGTACTACTTTGCCGACCACGAGAACGAGGCGAGCCGCATGGACCAGACGCTCGCGCTCTCGCACATCGCGGCGGTCTTCTTGCTCTTCATGTACGCACAGAACCTGTTTTTCCAGCTCCACACGCACTTGGAGCTCTTCCAGGACGACCGCGAGGACGACGAAGAAGAAACGATGGAGCTCTCGAAGCGCGCGAGCGCGGTTGTGCTCCTTGTCGCGACGCTCCTCGTCGCAGGCTTCTCCGAGATGCTCGTGTCGTCGATCGACGGCTTTGCAGTCGAGCTGAGTGTGAGCAAGTCGTTCATCGGGATCATACTCTTGCCGATCGTCGGCAACGCCGTCGAGCACGTCACGGCTGTGAAAGTCGCGCTGAACGACAAGATGGAGCTCGCGATGGGCGTCGCAGTCGGCTCCGCGACGCAAGTCTCGCTCTTTGTCGTCCCGGTCGTCGTGATCGCCGGTTGGATCATGGGACAGCCGATGACGCTTGCGTTCCCGCAGTTCGAGATCATGATCTACCTTATGGCGATCGTGATCGTGTACGCGATCATCGCCGACGGCAAGTCCAACTGGCTCGAGGGCTCGATGCTCGTGACTGCTTACGCGCTCGTAGCCGTCACGCTCATTTGGGTCCACATCCCGTCGCACTGATGGCGCACTACAGATGAAGATCCACTGCGGCGCACTGCGAGTCGGTCCGTCCCATCGATCGATCGATCAGTAGCAGCAGGAGGTCCATTGAGAGAGAATGCCATGATGCTGCTCGTCATTGTTGTTGCTGGTACCTCCCTCATTTATGTCACTGTCATCATTGCAAGACGGATGCAACCAAGTTGAAGTGAAAAGCATGCATTCTATTTGAATATGAAGAATTTTATATACATGTCGAATGCCGAGCGATGCTCACTCGAACGCTCTTCGCGTCACGCCGGCGAGGCAGTCGACGCACACGCGGACCTTCTGGACGAGCCCGATGCGCTCCTCGGCGTCCTCTTCGCTCGAGCACCGACGACACGTGTAGTAGCCGCAGAGACAGCAAAAGTGCTTCTTCCGCAGCAGCGGCTGGAACGCGGCGTCGCACGTGAAGCACGTCGACGCAAACGACCGGAGCGTCGACGACGACGACTGCGAGAGCGACCGTGGTCCCTGGAGCAAGCGCATCGCGCCGAGCCGACGCCGCCGCACGATGCTGACCCACTTGTCCGTCACGCACGTCATCTTGCGCAGCGTCTGGACCGTCGGCTGTCGCAGCTTGCAGCTCTCCGTGACCTCGTGCGTCCCAAAGAAGAACACGACTGTGTGCTTCGTCGCTGGGTCTTCGCGGAGCACGTAGCCCGCGAGCACGTCGCCGACGATCCCTGGCCGCCGGTCGCCCTCTGGTGTCACGAGGTCTTGGCACCTGCGGATCGACTGGAGCACGCGACATGCCGTGCCGCGCGCGACGTCCGTCTCAACGTAGTCGAGCATCGTAACGCTGCGCTTTGTGATCGCGTGGCGCTTGCTGCGCGACGGCAGCAGGCGGTTGCGGCCGAACGAGACGAACTTGATCGACAGGTCTGCGTACATCGTATTTGTGCGCTCCGTCGGCACGGACCGGACGTTGACTGCGTAGCCGAACTGGTCGCCGAGGATCTCGATCATGCTCGCGTTGAGCTGGTCCGTGTCTTCGCTCGAGAGCAGGCGCGAGATCTCGTCGATCGTGCACGGCACCATCGAGCGCGCGATGACGCTGAACGCGAGCGCCGAGCGCTGCTCATACACGGCTTCGTGCACGCCGCGCTTGCGCTGTTTCCACTCACCGGACGCGAACGCGCTCGACGTCGCGGCCGTGAGCACGCGGTGCATCGACGAGCGCGCGATGCTCCCGAGGACCTCGTCGTCGACTGCTGTGCGCTTGGCGTCCTCGTCGTCCGCGGCGTGGAAGAAGCGGGCTGTGTCGACACCGAACGAGCTCGCGAGCGACGACGTCGGCGACGTTGCGGTCGAGAAGCGACTCGCATGGTGATTGTTGTTGTGCTGGTGCTGGTGCTGTGGCGTGCTCTTGGCGTCGCTGTCGTCCTGGATGCACACGAACGGGTTGCGCATGGCCATGGGCGAGTAGAGCGTCGTCGTAGTAGTCGGCATCGCGGCGGTGCTGCTGCTGCTCTCGACTCGTTCGCGTCAATTGGGAAGTGAGAGAACGCGCACACGCGCACATGTGCGGATTCACGATGGCACTTGCAGACGCGGCGCACGCGGAACGCAAGGGCGATGCGCGCTCGAATCGGCCACGAGCCTGGCTGCGCGCTGAACCTGCTGCTGCTCCACTGACTCAGTCCAGCGGTTGTCGATCGCGTTCGAACGAGGCGCGCACACCTCATCAAGCGCCTCGGCGCAGTGCGTCTGGCGACAAGCTCGGTCGCGAACGAACCGAGTGGTACGCCCGCGAATGAGTTGAGCATCAGAGTCTTCTGCTCCCGCACATTTTCTGTATCGGTGCGAAAACAAGACACATTCGTCAGAGTCAGCTCTCGTTTTACACTTGATTGGACTATTTCGCTGTACTTCTCGGTCGATTCTTTCGACAAAAATGATATGTAGCAGCAGTAAACCGCAGCGTTCAGCGCATGATGAAGCCACCACACACTCAAGCAAGCGAGCGTCATGGCGATCGCAGTCTGCGCCGCCGCTGTCTACGAGCGCTCGAGCGCGCATTGCACATGCACACGAACTGACAAGAGGTCGTGATCCTTGAGCTGGGCAATAACTTAGAGGTGGTAGGTAACTGAGCACTTGGCGGCCTACACGATCAAGTAAGGGCGGTAGCAAGGGCGGCTGCTGTCGAGGTCCGACTCGTCCACGGCGTCACAACCGCCTTCGCTAGCCCGTGCGAGCACAGGCACGTCTTCGCACATCGCAGCGAGCTCCTCGACCATCTGCTGCTCTTGCCACCGCAGCGACTCGCGCTCGAACGCCTGCTTGAGCGCGCGCACACTGCAGTCTGTGCACACGCGGACCTTGTCGACCATCCCGATGCGCTCCTCAACGTCTTCGGCACGCGAGCAGCTCCCGCACACAAAGTGGCCGCAGAGGCTGCAAAAGTGCTTCTTACGCTGCGCCAACAGCGCGCTGCCGATCGTCTGCGCGCACACGCTGCAGCTGTGCGGCTGTGCGCCCGGCGCAACGTCGCACGCTCGGTCGAGGATCGTGTGGCTCCCGAGGCGCCGCCGCGTGGCGATCGCGACCCACTTGGTCGTCACTTGCGCCATACGGCGAAAGCGCTGGACCGTGTCGCTCCGCAGTGGCTTGCCGCCTCTCGTTGTGTGCGTGGCGTAGAAGAAGATCATCGTGCGCTTCGTCTCGGGGTCCTCCTGGAGGATGTAGCCGAGCAGCGCATCGCCGACGACGCGCTGGCGGTCGCACGCGTCCAAGTCGCTCGTGCGCGAGAGCGTCTGGACGACGCGACTGACTGTGCGCTGCTCGCTGTCGCGCTCGACGTAGTCGACGAACTTGATCGTGCGCTTGGCGCTCGAGAGCGGGTTCGCGCTCGCGAACGAGATCGACTTGAGCGAGAGGTGCGACGTCGGCTCGGTCGTGGGCATGGTCCGGAGCGTCACGCCGTAGGCGTACTGCGCGCCAAAGAGCTCGAGCATGCTGGCGTTGAACTGGTCCGAGTCGGCGCTCGAGAGCACGGATGAGATCTCGTCCGCCGTGCACGGCACGAGCGACTTGGTGATGATCCGGAACTCGCTCGACGTCTTCTGCTCATACGTGAGCTCGCTCGCGGTCGCTTTGCACTCTTTCCACGTCCCGCTCAGGAACGCCGTGAGCGCCACGGACTTGACCTGGTGCAGCGCCGACTGCGCGAGACTCGTGACAATCTCGTCGTCTGCGTTGCGCGGCTCGCTCGTGAGCGTCACGCTCGAGCGTGGACTGCTGCTGTGCGTCGACGCAGGCGACGTCGGACCGAGCCACCCGAGCGGACTCATGCTGTGGCTCCGGTACCGACTCGTACAGCTCGCGGATCGCAGCTTGTTGTTGAGTGCAGGCGACACGGAGAGCGCGAGCTGGTCGAGCTCGTCGTCTTCGTGCGCGACGCTGAACGGGTTCCTCGCCGACGCCGACGAGAGCTTTGCTGCGCGCGGCGACGCTGCTCCAGATGCGCTCTGGAACTCATGGAGCGTTCGCCGGGGCATGCTGCTGTTGTCGTGTGTGTTTGTATGTGTGAGAGAGCGAGAGCGACCGAGGCACGCACAGTGTGGTCGAGAGCGCGCAGATTGTGGAATGAATGAATGACCGGGATGTAGCAACGCTCGCTCGCTTGTTTGGTCTGTAAGGATCGACCGATCGATAGCAGGTGAGCCGGTGAGTGAGTAAGGGGAAGGCGATGTGCGCGACGTTGGGCTGCCCTGGCGCTGCTCGTTACGCGCGTCCACATGCTTAGTGAGTGCGGCATAATGAACGAAAGGGTAGAACCTCTCGTTCGCTCGACTGACTGGCAACCGATACAGCGCTTGGCATTATCAGGCACAGACAGCCAAGACATGGAGGCGGAGGTGAGGCCAGCATGCGCACTCGCCCGGTGGAAGTGGCAAACGACACAAGAGCTTTGCTGTTCGGAAGTCTCGCTGTGGAGACTAGCACCACCAGTCCTCGACTGCGTTCGATGGCGTTCCTCGCCGCGACGTAAAGACCACGCGACGTTGGTCAGTGCACTGCGAGCGCTCGCGATTGGCGCGAGATGCAGAGCTCCACGATAGCGTGAATCGCGCCGACGCGACGTACGTCGAGGTTTCTTTCGACCGCGTGCGCTGGCCAGCGAGTCGATGCGTAGCCGTCAAGCAGTCAAGCAGCCAGGCCGCTGGCGAGTGGGCACCGCCATCACAGCGCAGCGAGGAGGTAGTACAAGTGTATCGCTTCCAACGGCGAATCTCGAGGGACTTGAGGGCCTCGAGGGCATCGAGGCGTTGCAACTGAACACGATGGCAAGCTGCGCTTGCTGTCATGTGGCAATTACGAACGAACCAGGCGGCAGTCATCCGCCGATCGACTGGTGAGCAGCGAGCGTCGCGGTCGTGGCACCATGTGGCAGCAGCATGCTCAGCGCCAACTCGCCAGCGACACCGAGGCTCTGTCCAGGATCCAGCAGCGTCAAGCGCAGCAAGACCATCAAGCGCCGACACCGTCCAGTCGAGCGAGCGATCGGAGGAACGAGAACACAGGAGAACACAGCCACACACACATCATCAAAGACTTGATTATCCGAATAATTTGATACGTGCGCATACAAACGCGCTATCAATTACAAAGTTGCATCCGCACTCGCAAAACATCCGCGATTTTCCTGACGTCATCGAGTCAGATCGAGTCAGAACGCAGGAATGGCTCGGATTTGTACTTGGATTTGTACTTGGTCGCACCTGGACGCCCGTTTGTGTGGACTCTTCTGTTTCAAGTCGATATGTTTTTGGACAACTTTTGTTGTAGGCTTAACGAGTAATTTCTACACAAATGAGCGGAACATGTCTGAGCGCAACGTTCCGACCCAAGGAGAGTGATGAAGCTCACGCTTGCCGTCTAAGACGCTTTCTGACGTACACGTGCATGTGATCGCGGCGGCGTTCGTGTCCACTCGTCTTGTTGTCGCGCGATTGCTTTCTCATATGGAGCAGGTCGCCTCCGTTTGTCTTGGTCTTCTGTCGTCTCGAGAGACCCTACAACGTCAGGTACTCGGTCACTCGTTCATTCCTCTTGACGAAAGTTCGACGAGATGAACGATGCGAGCACGAGGCGTTCACTGCCCGACACAGACTGCGAGCGAAAGTAGGGCTGCGTGTGCATGTGCGAGAGGACTTGCTCGCTCCGAGACGAATCACAGCAAGAGAACCAAGCGCAATGAGTGTGTGCGCGTGTGTGAATGAATACTGGAGACCACCACATCCAGGATCACTTGGGAGCTCAGCAAGAGCGCTGAGAATGCGCACGTGGCTTGACTTGGTCCGCCAGCTGCTGCAGTGTCGCGTGCAAGCCTTGAGCTTTCGAGTGTGCATCGCCTGAAGCGCAAACACTGCGGCTCTTGAACGTGAGCATATCCAGCTGACGCTATCCACGACATTACAAAGCGTCCATGGGTTAGCCGCTGGTCCATGACTTGAGGCTTCCTTCGTGTACCGGTGGCAAAGGAGACATTGCCATAGAGAGCTGTCTGTCATTCGCTTGGCGAGCCCACATCGATCGTGTTCGCATAGAGACGTTCGTCGTTGAATCAAGACAAGACGAGACAAGGCGAATGCGTGTTTGGTGGTGGTAGTGTCAGTCTCTCTCTCTCGTCGCCAACGATCGAGTCCTGACTAAATAGCGAGTCTAGAAGAGCCGGTACTTGCGGCGCGAGTCCAGGAGCTCATCGAACGAGCTGTCGAACGTCGGACGTTCGTAGCTCTCACACGTCGCAGGGACGCGCTGCGGCTCGAACGCGCGCTGGTTCACGTCCGCGAGGCAGCCGTGACAGACGCGCAGCTTCTGGATCTTCCCGAGCTCCTTCTCGACGTCCTTGAGACTCGAGCAGTGCGTGCACGCGTGCAAGCCGCAGAGCGAACAGAAGTGGCGCTTGCGGAAGAGCGTGTGGAACTCCTCGTTGCACCCGACGCACGAGATCTCGACGAGCGACCGCGACGCGTCTGCGAGCGAGTTCAGGATCGGCTGCGACCCGAGGCGTCGACGCAGAGCGATCGCGGCCCACTTGGTCGACCACTGCGCGATCTTGCGATACCGGTGGATCGCTGTGTGACGCTGCGCGCGGTCTGCGTGGCTGCAGAGCGCGTACGTGCCGTAGATCAAGACGACTGTGTGCTTTGTCTCCTGGTCTTCGTGGAGCGCGTAGCCGCAGAGTGCGCTGCCAGCTCGAATGTGCACTGTGCTGTTGCCCGAGTCGCTGCGACTCCGCGAGCGCCGGATCGACTGCAGCGCGCGGCGCTCGTTGCGCAGCACCGGGTCTCGCTCGGCGTAGTCGATGTAGTTCCCGTCCGAGTCGACGACGTCGCAGCTCGAGTCGCTGAACGCGAGCACTTTGAGTGCGAGGCTCGCGGTCGCATCCAGCTTGGAGACTGGGAGCGTGCGGACAGTGACGCCGTACGTGAACTCGCTGCCGAGGAGCTCGATCATGCCGGCGTTGAAGTGGTCCGAGCTGCTGCAGGAGAGGACATCCGAGATCTCGTCGATTGTGCACGGGACCATGGACTTGGCGATGATGCGGTACTCGGTCGCGGACCGGTGCTCGAGCACGAGCTCATTCGTCTTGCATCGGCGCTGCTTCCACGTGCCGTTCACATAGGCATTCGAGGCGATGGACTTGATCTGTTTCATGGCGCCGTCGGCGATGCT
Organism: Pythium guiyangense; assembly: GCA_003730235.1. NCBI lineage: Eukaryota > Oomycota > Peronosporomycetes > Pythiales > Pythiaceae > Pythium > Pythium guiyangense. The sequence continues at coordinate 164,913 of QXDM01000118.1, forward strand.
CCGGATCGCGTCGTCTTCGCTCAAGTGGCTCGCGCGGTGCGCAGACGGCGGCGAGAGCGAGTGTGTGCACGGCGCAGTCGAGGAGTACGTGCTGGCGCACGGATGGAGTGGCGACATGGGGCCGAGCGTGACCGAGGTCTCGCTACAGTCGTCTGCGATGAGCGACGCGCCGTACGAGTCGCTCGACGCCGTGGTGCTGAGTCGGCGCGCGCGAACGCTGCAGAGTTCTGGCGCCGCGTCGTCGTCGTCGCGCGCGCTGTGGTGCTGCGGTCGGCTCGAACAGGATCGGAAGAGCCGCTGCCACGAGAGGTGGTGTTGCGAGTGGACGTGATCCATGACAAGAGTGGATCCGAGCAACGCAGGGTGCCTAGAAGGAAGTGGCACGGAGCGAGCGTATTGAGGAGTGAGCTCATGCGCCAGCAGGCGTCGTCACCGCAGCGCTTCTTCTCGAGGCAGTGCTGCTGGTGGTGCGTGCGACATGGTGCAAAGCGTGCGGCTTTGTGGGTGAGCCACCATGCGTTTCTCGGCGGCAACATGGGCATGGAGGTCGTCGCCTTTCGGAGCCGGTCGCATGCTGTCGATTGGTTGGGGAGGCATCGCGGTGCTCGCTCGCTCGCTCGCGGATGGTCGTCCGTCTGCAGCGGATTGCCAGACTTGCCGGACTGGTCATTGACTGCGTAGTGGGACCACGGCGGCCGCAGCGACACGCGCTGAGTTGACGCGAGGGCACGACGGTCGCTGTCAAGATGGGCGTCCTCGGCGAGAATCGAGGCGAGGTGATTATCCGACAGTCAGCCACGAGTCACGACTGCGACTGCAGAGCGTGCGTGAGCAGGCGACCGCAGCTTTGCTCGCCTTGATCAAGAAGCGAGGCGTGTTCACTCGGTCTCAGCGTAAGCACAGCGGCGAGAGCTTGAACGAGATCGGTCCATCGATCGGTCGATCGATAGCTCGCACATATGCGCTCGGTCACAAAGCGATGTTCGCTCGCTCGCTGGCTCTCGTCGACATCAAAGCCAACACCTTGATGTCGCTTCGAGTCGTTCTGATTTACATGACACGAGTCGCTTCAGGAGCGGCCAGTCGAGCACAGCAGCATAGACATCCTCGCACGCTCGTTCACGCAAATTGAAGCGGTCTCGACGACTGTCGCTCGAGTCATGGCTTGAGCGCGGCTGTCTTGCCAGTCAGGCGTCGAGATGCTGATGCTGATGGTCTTCATCGACAACAAGTCGCTCGAGTTGCTCGCTCGTCGTTGATGTGAAAGCAAGTGCCAAGTGATTGCCAAGTGATTGAAAAGGAGATAGTCTTGATTCAGCAAGAATTAGTTTTAGTGACAAAATCAGGAGTGTTCGAGAAAATATGACTTGATGTGTTTCACCCCAAATAATATTATGAATTTTTGTTTAGGTCAAGCTCATCCACACAGACTGTACACCCATAGTCGCGTGGACTGAGCTGTGCGCTGTGGGTCACAAACTTAGTGCAAAGTGTGTATTGGAGCTCATCGAGTTCTGCGAATTGACCGATACTATTTAACTATGTGATTCGCATTCAATTCTCTTGCTTGTGTGCAATGGCTCCCATACAAGCAATCAAAGGTATTGGGTGGTCAAATTAATAGTGCGAAGCGAGACTAAACAAAATCAAGTTCACCCAATAGTGTGTGTTTTCCCTTTGCGTTCAACTTCCTCAATGAATCGCGTTGCCATACCACAAATTATCGGTCCTTCGGACCGCGGTTCGGACCACGAACCGCATATCGCGGCAGCTCGTAAGAAGCTTTTGACAGTCGTATTTACAAACGATGAAACGCGTGTTTTGCGATTGCTCCTCGCCATTTGAGCTCACTCGAACAAGAAGAATCAGCGGCAGCGAACGACGATCGACCGCGCATGCACAAGCGCGCTCAATACAACGAGCCCCGAGTCGCAGCGGACCAAGTCGCAGCGGCGATGAACATCATACCCGTAAGTGTGTGCGCGTCTGCGTTTGCGTGTACCTCTTTCTGCAGCGCAGCAGTGAGCGAAAGCGCATGGCGCTTGTGAGCTGTGCTTTTCGTCACAAGACTGCATGTTGTGTATGTCTGTGCATGTGAGCGCGCGAGCGCGCAAACGCGTGGGATGGCCTGCGAGCAGACCGCACATGCCTAGCGCTGTGACGAGCGATCAAGAGCACAAGCAGAACCGCATTGTGTGCTTGTATGTGCTCGAGCACTTGTGCGCGAGATTGCCAAGTCAGTTTGACTTGAAAATTGTAGCCGCAATCTCTTGGTTGCCCAGACGCAGCGGTGCTTGAGCTTGGGTTTGGCGAACAAACGGCTTTGCATGTGTGTACCTTCAGCGCGACTATCACGTCGGACGGCGTTACTGCTGTGCAAGTGCGAGTCATTCGGATGAGTGTTACGCTTGAGCAGCGGACGATACATGATAGTGTGCGCCGTCGTCGAAGTGACAGCTAGCGCTCAGATCGCACGCAACCACAGCACGACGTCCGCTCCACACAGAGAGTTGACGCAACGACTGTGCGCTCAGCAAGTGCGCAGCAGATGCGCAGCGAGCTCCAGCCTTATCAGCAAGCCGCGCGTGTGCGGGAAGCGCACAACGAGCGCACAAAGAGCTCAACGCTCGTGCAGCAAGAGCACAGCGAAGATCGATAAGCGCACAGCGAGCGCACAGTGCGCTTGCGTTTCGCACAGAGCACAGAGCTCAGTGATCGCACCGCGAGAGTACAGCTAGCGATCTACAAGAGCGCAACGAGCGCACAGCCGCCGCAGCGACCACACAGCGAGCGCACAGCAAGCAGCACCTGACGCAGGCATGTGGATTTGGCCCAAAAGCCCAGCATGCAGCAGTACAGCAATCTCCTCGCTCACGGCGTACGACGACGTGCGTTGCGAGCGCGACAGACCAAAGTACGTGTCAAGCAGCGACAAGAACAAGAGCTGTACGTCGCCTTCCACGATGACTTCCGACTGCAATCAGCGCTAGGTGCTGCAGCGAGCCAAGTCGATCGAGCGACGTGCGAGCAAGACACAGGTGAGAAGGACAAGCGCGCACAAGCGATTGAGGTAAGCAAGTGGTACGAGAACGTGCAAGCGCTGAGGTTGTGCATTGAGCAACGAGTTTGACGCCTTTGTGTCTATGCAGTGCTAGGATCGTGCAGCGACAACACGTCGCGAGTGTGCATCGGCGACGCGTCAACGAACGCGCCTGCGGCGACAAGACGCTTGTGCGACGCAATGAGCTCGTCCATCTCGCCGCGCTTGTGCAGTTCGCGCACCTTCTTGAGAACGGACTGTGTTCCGCGCGCGTTCACGCCTCGGGACTTGAGGAATGAGAGCAGGCCGCGCTCTGCCAGGGTGCCTGCCTCCTGCACCTTGTCGCGGTACGTCTCGTCGTCGTCGTTGAGCTCCGTGCTGTTGAGAAACAACCGCATGTATGCGACTGTGAGCTTTGAGTCTGACTTGCGCTGCTTGTCCGTGCTGCTCCACCCTCGTGGCTCGCTGCAGAACCACTCGAACCACGTCGACGAGACGGACTTCGCGGGCGAGCGAGCGCGCTTTGCTGGAGCGACAGCGCTTGAGGCAGTACTGGCATCGGCTGCGCGCTTGGCGGCAGTGGTGCTGGCGTCGACTGATCGTGCTGACTTCGCGCCTTCGCGTTCAGCCTCGAGTGCAGCGAGACGTGCGTCTTGGCGCCGCACCAGCTCGAACAGCTGTGTGATGACGGCGCCTTGGTGAACAATGAGCATGTTCTGCTTTGCCTCCGGCTTCAACTCGTTCTCGTCCGTCTGCTGTTGCTGCTGCTGCTCCTTGCGTGCGCACAGACTTTCCGCAATTGGCGACGACCAAGCGAGCAGATCGGCGACCGAGCACTGCGCTGCGAGTGTGCTTTGTTCGAGGCGCTCGACCACAAGTGAGCTCGGATGCTCCTCTTTCACGCGCGGGTAGTGCGCGAGGAGTGCGGCCATGAGCGCTTCGCGGACTCGAGCAGCAACACAGAAGCGCGTCGCCGACAGACCAGCACACGACGAGAAGAGCCGAGAGGAAACGCCAGCGATTCGCTCGCGCGCCGTTGAGTCAAGACAGTCGAGGCTGGGAAGAGGTACGTGCGCGGCCGGATCGTGCCCGCTGAGCACCTTCGCAACGCTGTGGTCTTCTTTGCGCGTGTTGAACACGTAGTTAAAGGCTTTGTTCGTCGTGCTGATGTTCCAGCCTCCCCGATCGAATATCCAGCGGTCGGCCAACGCCGCGCACGAGTTGGCGTGCTGCGCGCCGCCTCTGCGAAACGAGTGCGACGTCAACTGCTCTTGCACACCAGCCGGTGCTGCGACGCGCTCGAGCAGGCGGTTGACGTGACTGTGGATGGCGACGGGGGCTGGAGCGCTGGCGCGGCTGGGAGGGTCGAGCGCGGGCGCCGCAGAGGCAGCAGCGTCGAGCAGCTCTGTAAGCGGCGGTTCGTCTTCAAGCGACGGCGCAACGACAGTTGGAGCCTCGGGCAGACCGGCAACGACATCGATAGAGGGCGACGACTGCGTAGCGAGCGCGCATGCAAGTGCAAGGAGAGGACACGTAGCATAATCGGTGTCGAAATACAACGACAGACCTTGTTCTTCACGCGTTTTCACACGAATCAATCGCACAAACAACACACCACCTGCATCTATCGATAGGTTCTGCTTTCGCACATGCATGATGTCACTCGCACGTCCAAACAAATACCAGAGCAAAGTGAGAAGGCAGGCATCTTGGTAGTTACTCGACTTTCTTGCATTAGAATACAAGTACACTGTCATGCGTTTGAGATCGGCCTTGGTGCATGCAGTCGCTTGCTTCACCACACTTCCACCCTCACGCATCATACAGTAGCTATCAAGCGTACGTCCAATATCAAGCAAACGCTTCTCAAGCGCCGCACGATGCGCAGGAAACATGCCCAACAGCCACAACTTCACTTGACGATAGTATTGAGAGCACGTATTCCTCGTGAGGAGGCTGCCCTCCTTCTTGGTCTCTTGAAAGACCAAGTACATGCCAAACTTGTCCATCACCGACACGAACACACGGCCACTCGCATCACTCTCAATGCACTCGCACACATACGCATGCTCCACACTCTCCGCACTCAGAAACCTCGCGAACACGCGCTGCGCCGTCAGCTTCGAGCGCTGCGTGTTGCTCGGTTTGAGTTTGTCGATGCCCATCGTCCGAAAGCACAAAAATATAAAAGTGATATGCCCTAGACAAACAATTTGTATGTCCATACAAATATTTTCGAGAGCTTTCGGACTAGATACGTCCGAACCACTGGTTCTTGTAACGGGGCTGCTGTGCTAAGTACGAAGAAGCACAGCAGACTCCCATTTAGTGGCCTAACCTGATTTCTGACGACCATGGTCGTCCCATCAGAGGGCTCACTAATTAGGTTATCTCCCTCACTTTCATCACTATGCATGATCTCAATACAAAAACCTCAGAGTTGAAAATACCGAGTTCAGCGCAGTTCCCCTGCGCTTCACCCATCGCTTCCTCGTAAGACCTTGTGCGAGCTACGTCACGGAGAACACTCCCGTGACACCTGGTAGCACTTCGTAGTCCGTCTAACGACCAAGATGAGCACGCTCCCGATCGAAGGCGACAACGGAACGTCGCTCAACTACAGCGACTTCGCGCACCTGACTCCGTACGAGTGGGACGCGCTACGCCGCCTCGCTGACGTGTCCGGCCTGACGGCCGTCGCAGCGATGCTGTCCGCGATGTCGCAGGAGCACCAACGTGCCGCTGCACAAGAGTTCATGGTCCGCGAACTCGCCGACGCGCGTCGGCAAGGCTCAACTCCCGCGGCATCAACAAGGGGCGACGTCGTCAAGCTCGACGTCACAAGCTACAACGGCAAAGGCCCAAACCGGCTCGCTTTGAACCGCTGGCTTTGTGAGATCGATATCGCCATCCACGCGCGACAGCTCGCCTCCGAGCTGTCACGCACCCACTTCCTCCTGTCCAAGCTCGGTGGCCGCGCGAAGGAGTGGGCTTTGGGCCGGCTTGTCGCCGACCCGAACTGCTTCCCGACGCTCGACGCGCTGAAGAGCGATCTGCGACTCGCGTTCGAGCCGCCTCAAGACGAGATGCATCATCGCGCTGCGTTCCTCGCACTCAAGCAAGGTCGTGCGTCCATGCGCGACTACGTGCAACGTTCTCGTCACCTCGTCTCATGCGTCACTTCGTCTCCGATCGACATGGCGACCCAAGTCCATGTCTTCATTTCCGGCTTGAACGCTGGTCACCAGCGCCTCTACTTGACCCGGAAGCCTCCGTCGTCGCTCGAAGAGGCTTTTGCGATCGCGATCCGCGAAGACTTCAGCGTATCCGCCTCGCGGGGCCATCACGCCGTCGCCCCGCGAGCTGACAACAGCGCCGAACCGATGGAGATTGACGCAATCGAGCACGAAGCGACTCCGCCACGTACAGGCTCTGGTAACAGCAACGGCAGTCGCCGCGGCGGAACAAGCAACAAGCAGCTCATCTGCTTCCGCTGCCGCAAGGTCGGTCACCGCGCGGCAGTATGCCGCGCGCCAGCTCCGGTACTTGCTACTGTTGAGGTTGAAGACGAGACCGAGCAGCCCGCGCATGCAAAAAACGCGGGCTCCCAGTAGGTGCAGGGCGACCTACTGGGCTCATCCAGCGGAACGTGCCTCCGGTGGCGTCACCTTCTGCTAGCCCCACCACTGCTGCGCTTCATGCGCAGCTCTTTGCCACCACCTCAAGCAGCGACAAGCGACTGATCGTACTCAGCTTGCATGTCGCCGGCGCGAAGCGATCACTTCGCGCCCTCGTCGACTCTGGTGCGACGAACAACTTCGTCCGAGCCGAGTCTTTGAAGCTCCTGCCCTCGCGGGTGCGCGCCCGCGAGCAACCAGGCGCGATGGTAGTCAAGTTTGCAGACGGCGAACCGCGGTCACTACCGCGGCGATCGGTCGAGTTCGAGTACGAGTTCGACGGGTTCAAGAGTAGCGACTCATTCCTCGTTGTCGATCTTGGCGGCTCCTTCGACTGCATCTTTGGAATGCCGTGGCTTGCGCGCCACAGGCCTGACATCGACTGGCTGAGTCGCACAGTAAAGCCGCGCGACATCGACATCGGCGGTGTTCTCGCCCACCTGAGCGACAGCGCAAGCGCCTGGCCGCACGTCACAGTCGTGGACCCCGACTCCACGACGCTCAACCCGCATGAAGAGAGCGATGGCCCTTCATGCTCGGTTTGTTGCAAAGCACCGTGCGCCACGCCGACGCGACAAGCGAACGCCGATGGCGAGTGGGTCACTGTGAGCCGCAGGAAGGCAGCGGCATCTGCGGCGAGAAGCAGAACGGCGCCCAATCGTGCAGAAGTCGGAAAAGCGCGATCAGTGGCTCGCGCTCCAATTCCGCTACCCCAAGAGAGTCACCCACGCGCACCGGCTTGGCCCTCTGCGCCGGCGCCGACGTACGACACGATCCACGTCATCAACATGACTGGTCACGGCCCGCCGCGCCACGACATGAAGATCACGAGTCCGCCTCGCGAAGCAACCGAGCTCACTCGGCTGCCTGTGATGTCTTGGAAGAACATGCTCAGCGAGATCAAACTCGGTCGCGTCGAACAGCTTTGCGCCGTCGTGGTCGACCCAGCGGATCCGGCGCTCGTTGGCAGCGAGCGCCCTGCTGGAGCAGAGCCGAAGTCCGCTCGAGAAGAACGCTACGCTGTGCAGTCCTGGGACGAGCTCGAAGCATCTGGGAACCCAGTCTTGGACCTCGCCCGCGAGTTCTCCGACATTTTCCCCGACAAGATCCCGCCGGTGCTCCCGGCAGACAGGGGCGTACGCCACGAGATCGACCTCGTGCCTGGAACAAAGTACTGCGTGACGCGGCAGTGGCCGCTGCCTCGCGATCAAGTCGAAGCGATCGACGCGTTCTTCGAAGGCCGGCGAGCCGCCGGCCATGTGCGCGAGTCGACATCACCACACTCGAGTCCAACGTTCTGCGTGAAAAAGGCGACTGGAGGCTGGCGCATCGTCCACGCGTTCAACAAGCTCAACGACGCGACGATCCCAGCACAGACGCCGATCCCGCGCAAGGACATGGTCCTCGACACCATGTCTGGCAGCACGATCTTCAGTACCATCGATCTCACCGACGGCTTCTATCAGATCCTCATGCGCGAGTCCGATGTTCCGCTGACGGCAGTCAGTACTCCCAGCGGCATGCTCTGGGAGTGGCTGGTGATGCCGCAGGGGCTGAAGAACGCCCCTGCCACGTTCAACCGCATGGTGTCGCACGTGCTTCGCCCGTTGCGTGACTTCGCCCCAAGCTACTTCGACGACATCTTCGTGCACAGTCGCGCCACTGAGGGCGCGACAGATCTGGATGTCCATCTCGGGCACTTGCGCAAGGTGTTCGAAGCCATGCGCGAGAACAAGCTGTACGCGAACTTGAAGAAGTGCATCTTCTGCGCTCCCGAGATCCCGGTGCTCGGCAGCTACGTGAGCGCGGAAGGTGTCCGCGCTGATCCTGAGAAAGTTGCGTCGATCGTCGCGTGGCCGGTACCTCGCGACCAAAAGGAGCTCCGGCAGTGGCTTGGGCTTGCGAACTACCTTCATCATTACGCGAAAGATTTCGCGTCCGCGATCTTCCCGCTCTCGCAGTTGTTGAAGAAAGATGCCACGTGGGAATGGCGTCGTGAGCACCAGATCGCGTTTGACGACGTCAAGTCGCGGCTCTCCACCGCGCCGGTTCTTGCACTGGCGGATCACACCAAGGCGTTCCATGTCGTTTGCGATGCGAGCGACTTTGCGATCGGCTGCGCGCTCATGCAGCACGACGACGAGGGACGAGAGCGCGTCATCAGCTTCCAGTCGCGGCAGCTGAAGCCCGCGGAGCGCAACTACCCCGTGCACGACAAGGAGCTGCTCGCGATGCGCTACGCGTTGGTGAAGTTCCGCGTGTATCTGCTGGGTGAGCAGACGTTCGCGATCTACACCGACCACGCGTCTCTCCGAACCGCGACAAAGTCGCCGCATTTGAGCCAGCGCATGGCGCGCTGGCTGTCGTTCTTCGCCGAGTACAACTTCGTCGTCTTCTACAAGCCCGGTTCGACGAACATCATCGCTGACGCGTTGTCGCGGCGTCCGGACTACGACCCGCGACCCAACTCGCCGCGCCACGCCGCCGACGATGACGATGACGACGAGTGCAACGCGTGTGTCGCGCTCGGCATAAGCGCGACGGCGTCAACTGCTGTGAGCCCGCTGCGAGACGAGATCGTTGCGGCGTACTCCCGCGACCCGTCGTGCGCCGCCATGCTCAGGTACTGCCGAGAACCGTCCAAATCGACGCTGCAGCTTCTCGCTCCTTCAGCGCGGAGCCAGGCGCCGCGCTTCTCGGTTTCCGGCGACTTGCTCAAGTACCAGATCGACCGCTTCGATAGCCCTCGAGTCGTCGTACCACTCGACGACGACTTGCGCGCTCGCATCTTGCACGAATACCACGACGCTGCGTCTGGCGGCCATCTTGGCCGCGAGAAGACGTATCTCGCTCTTGCGCGCGACTTTTACTGGCCGCACATGTACAAGTGGGTGCGCAAGTGGGTCCGGTCGTGCGAGACGTGCCAAAGGGTCAAGCCTTCGCAGTCGTCGCAGGCCCCGCTTCAGCCGCTCCCAATCGCCGCGGACGCCTGGCGATCCGTGAGCATGGACTTCATCTTCGGGCTGCCTCGTGATCAAGCTGGTCGCTCGGGCATTTTTGTGGTTGTCGATCGCTTCAGCAAGATGACACACCTTGCGCCAGTCGCGGTCGGCATCACCGCGCAGGAGACAGCTGAGCTCTTCCTCGCCATGGTGTGTCGGCACCATGGCATGCCGACGTCGATGGTCTCTGACCGCGACCCGCGCTTCACGGCAGCGTTCTGGGACCGCCTCTTCCAGCTGCTCGGGACGCGGCTGCTCATGTCGACCGCGTCGCACCCGGAGACCGACGGGCAGACTGAGCGCGTCAACCGAGTCGTCGAAGATGTGCTGCGCAGTTACGCGTCGTCGTACACGTCGTGGAGCGCGCTGTTGCCGATGGTCGAGTTCGCGATCAACAACGCAGTGCACGAGTCGACCGGTCACACGCCGTTCTTCATCAACAACGCGCGTCACCCGCGCGTTCCCGCGGTTCTTGGCTTTGACGACGACGGCTTTCTTGAGGGGGGAGGGACACCGAGCGCGTCGGTGTCATGCGTCGCTCTTCCAGCATCTTCGGAGGCGAGCTCGCGCTCCAACAGGTCGTCGCACTGCGCAGTCGTGATGACTCCAACAGAGGCGACAAGTTGGGCCAACGCGGCGCTTATCGCGCCATCACGACGCGCGATCGCCATCACCACTCGCGCCGGCGCGGGCAAGCCATCCGCGCCTGTGTCTTCAATCGGCGACGATCGTGTGCTCGAGTTCGTCCAAAAGCGCGAGTCAATCGCGCGCTTTGTGCGCGATGCAATCGCCGCAGCAGTCGATCGGCAGAAAACAGCAGCCGATCAGCGCGGGCGCAAGAATTCCGAGGAATTCGCTGTCGGTGACCGTGTTTTGTTATCGGCGTCCGGCATTGCACCCGGTTCTGTCACGAACCTTGGTGCGACCAAGCTCGCACCACGCTTTATCGGCCCGTTCACGATCACACGACGCAAGGGCGAGGCGTACACACTTGACATGCCAAGTGCATTGAAAGTGCACCCGACTTTTTATGTCGGGCGCTTAAAGCGCTACGTGGCTGCTACGGTTCCGACGGACGAGCTGCCTCGCCAGGCTCGAAGCGCGACCCGACGTGACGAGGACGCGGCTTCGTCAAAGCGCTTGGCGGCGTCTGACCCGCGCGGAACGCCCGATTGTCCGCGCGAAGAGCCTCGTTCGCTTGAACGACCTTCGCCAGCTGCGCCTTCAGCGCAGCAACCTCGGAGTCGAGCCGGTCCGTCTCTGCGATCGCGTCGTCCGCTCGGCTCAGAGCAACGTCGGCGTCGTGCGACACCATCTCCAGCCGATCAGGCACAGGCGCGACTGTCGTCTCGTCGCGCCACGTTCCGCCGCGATGGTCCGCCGCCGCTTGTTGACAGCGCGGGTCACCCGCGCTGGATCGTCGATCGTCTGCTTGAACACCGCGACCGTGGTCGCGGTGCCAGTCGCCGCGAGTATCGTGTCCGCTGGCTTGGCTTTGACTCGGCCAGCGACTCGTGGGAGCCTCGCGCCACTCTCCTCGAAGACGTTCCCGACTTGGTGATGGCGTACGAGGCCGCCACTGCTGCTGCTGCTGCTCGCGCCAAGGTGACGGCGCGCGCGCGCGACCACGCGACCGAGAGCGTGAACGCGATCGTCTCGGCTCTTGCCACGCCACATGCCGCTCCTGCGAGCGCGCGAAGCGCGCGGGCTGCGCCCTCGAGACAAAGAACGCGCGCTTGTCGCGCGACGAGACGGAGACGATGAGCGACGTGGTGGCGAGACGCCGCGGCGGTCACCGCGCGCAGCGCGGTTCGCCGCAAGCGCGCGTCGATACTGGGCGAGGAGAGCCTTCTCGTCTTCGTCAAGCGGATACTCCGCGAGCATCGCCTCCCACTGCTCGAGCGTCGGCTTCTCGCGGTTGTTGCAGATGCGACAGTACGCCACGACGTGAACGAAGCAACACGGCCGGTCTGCGTCCCACGACGCCGAGCACACGCGCTCGGCGAGGTCGCCCAGATGGTAGCGCTCGTGCTGTCCCTCGCGGCGCTCGAGCTCGAGCGCCATGTTTGGCTCGAGGTTCCAGCGTGCAACGAAGCGCGTCCACAACTCGTCAAGCGCCTCCTTCGTCACGTTGCCGGTCGTCGTGATCGGCTTGCCGCGCGACTGGCGCCATCGACGCCACATGTCGGCGAGTGCCTCGTCGCCTGGCGAGTCCCGCACGCCGCTGCAGTCGTACAGCGACAGTCGGCGAAGCGCATCGGCGTATGTTGTCGTCGCTGCGATCACGCTCGCGCTCGGCATCGGCTGGTCGCAGGTCTTGCAGATAGCGCGGCTCTCAGTGCCGCGCTGCATGGTCTTCGTGTTCGTTGCTCTTCTTGCTTGCTGCGTCGCGCCTCGTGTGCGCGTCGTGTGCTTTCGTTATGTGTGCATTTGCCTTCTTTTGCTTGCGTGTCAGCAAGCTTGTGTGGGGGATGGTGTAACGGGGCTGCTGTGCTAAGTACGAAGGAGCACAGCAGACTCCCATTTAGTGGCCTAACCTGATTTCTGACGACCATGGTCGTCCCATCAGAGGGCTCACTAATTAGGTTATCTCCCTCACTTTCATCACTATGCATGATCTCAATACAAAAACCTCAGAGTTGAAAATACCGAGTTCAGCGCAGTTCCCCTGCGCTTCACCCATCGCTTCCTCGTAAGACCTTGTGCGAGCTACGTCACGGAGAACACTCCCGTGACAGTTCTCGCTACTTACCTAACCTTATCAATATCTATTGGCTATTAATGTAAAACTATAATCATTCTCGATGACATCATTGGCTAAAATGGAAACCCCGTCTATTGATTGGTCTGTTCGGGGCATACAAACAGCAGTATCGGTCCGATAAACAATCATATTCATCCATAGACTCGATCAAGCTCGAACACAGGCACGAGCCAATCACTGCCCAGGTGCAAGCACAGCACAACTAAATTCGCTGACAATTGTGTACTGCTTGCCGTTCGCGCTGACCATGCGTTTTAGGGCAGTTCACATGTTCCACTTTTCTTGTACATCGAGAGGCGGCGATGTGGATGCACACGGTTCTATTGATGTTGCGTAGGGATCTGGAGCCTTCAAGGACCACTCGGTCGCCCTTTTCGCGAGACAGGTGCGCAGGCTGAGCAACTTGCTCGCGAGCGAAGAGCCGATGGCCTCGACTGAGAGCGTGTCAGAGTTGCTGGTCAAACCGTCGCCTGTGAGGTCGGTACTTCCGTGGACCAAGATACGCTCATCGATGACGAGCAACTTCAAACCATAACAATCAGCACGACGAACAGTCATGGCACGCAACACATTGAGCTCGTGAATGCTCGCACCTTTTGATGTAGGAGCTCTCCAAAGTGCGGCACGAAGACGTGATTTCTGTCGGGGAGCTTCGGCACTTGTGATATGTCCTTCTTCATCTCTTGTTTGTCTGTCACAAGAAAGATGTGTGCTCTTTCTGCCACTCGAGCTATCACAATCCTGACCTAGAGATAGTGAAATAACAAATGTTTGGTCGACACTCGCTCGAACGAGATATCAAATCAAAAGCGCTGCTCACTAGCGGCTCAGTGACCATGTACATCCGAATGTACGGAGTCTGCTCGCAAGTCTTGAACTGACGCATGATCAAATTGGTAGTGTTCCCATCAGGCATGTCGACGCCTGTAGCGTGAGGGTCAGCTTTGAGCGGTCATGGCGAATGTCGTAATTCGCCGACTGGGTCTGGGAGCTCGCAACAGACCGGCATCGAATCATCGGCAGAGAAGAGAGGGGAACTTGTTGTCTTGGGCATGGCGAGCACAGGAGGCAGGGGCTGAAAGCACTCCATACCATGATGCCTTCACCGCTCTCTTGCCCCCAGACAGGCGGTCTTTTTGCGATTGTAACAGTTCTGTAAAAACTGCCAATGAATAGAGTGAAAGTACGTTGGTTCAAATATCGCAGCTTTTGATGATGCTCTCGCCAACTCGAGCGTTTTGTCTCTCCCGCTCAAGTGACTTTCTCTCAGTTTCAAAGACCTGTTGATCGACGCTCGCGGCGTATGTACAACAAGTTCCACTGATGAGGAGCGATCATGGTGCCATAGTCCGTCGCATTTCCCAATAAAGTCCAGATGTGTAGTCATTTTTGAAAAAAAATGTCTGGTATTCTGTTACAGACACAGCGAGAGCGAAATCTGGACTACAACTTATCGCAACAACTCTTAGTCTAGTCTAGTCGCTTTAGCCTGCCCTGTTCATTGACGAGAAATTACGACTCCTTCTACAGACGCATGTACACCTTTTGCCGTTCAAAGTGCAATCTTTTCCAAGCAGAGTGCAAACTGTTTCAAGCGACCATGCAACAACAACACGACGACAATTTTTCCCACAAACTTGCAAATCGTACTTGCACATTCCGATCAAAGCACACGAGCTCTCCATTCATTTGCTGGGTCTGAACGACTGGTTGCAGCGCGCTACAACGCTATCTTACACACATAGGCTAGCGATGCACGCGCTCTTCATTTTGCAATGGACGCCACAACTCCAACACCACAACAGCGCAAGCACGAGCGTGACAGCGCAAAGCGACGCGTCGTTCGCGCCTTTCAAAGCGGCGATAACTGGCGCGCTGTAGCGCAGGCCAACGACATCAAGTACCACACAGCAAGACGCGCCATTATACAGGACGGCGCCCCGGAATGTCAGCGTGGTGGCGTGCGCACGGCTCGCGTCAAGATGTCTATCGACGTCATGTGCAAAATCGAGGAGCTCATCGACGAGGACTGTCGCATGACGCTGAGCGAGATCTGCGCGCGTCTCCAGGCCGAGCTCGGCATCACGCTCAGCACGTCGTCGGTTCGCCGTGGCCTCCAAGGCATGCTTTACACGGTCAAGCGTGTGCGTATCGAGAAGGCAGTCATGAACAGCGCCGTGAACAAGAACAAACGGCAGCAGTATGCATTGAATCTCCACGAACACCGCGGGCGAGGCGACACGATCATGTATCAAGACGAAACAGCTTCAACATTTCCTTCTCAAACAGTGAAGGGCGTGCACGTGTTGGCTCGCGTGCTGTCGTGCAGCTCCCGGCGTCAAAGGGCAAGACCATACGTTCAAGGCGGAGTGTCGTCATCGTCTGGCCTCGTCCTTCTACGCGTCCGCGAGGGCCCTATCGACAAAGAAGTCAACGCACGATTTGTCGCCGACCTCTTCATTGCAGCCATGCGCACACAGGAGTACGCAGAGCTCGACGCCAACAACAGAGTTGTCGTACACACAGGCGTCGAGGAGCGCGCAAAGGAGCTCCTTGTTGCTGATAGAGTTCTGAACGCAGGGAGGCTTGTGGTGTTGCGTTTAGCACCGTACAGCGCCATGCCATCGAGGGTTGCTGGAGCGTGATGAAAGCGCTAATGAAGCGCTTCATTCGCGAGAAGAAGGACGAACTGCTAGTTAGAGGCGAGTTTGACACGTACACCAAGCAGCGTATGTCGATCATGAAGCAGCCAGTCGATCGCGCAAAGGTCCGCCTTAGTGCGCGCGTTGTACGGCAGTTCGAGCATCACTGAAAGCGTGCTTGCTATGCGGCCGAGCGAGGCAAGGACATGGTCCTTGGTCAGTAATGTATGTGTTTTGATCGTATACTGCGATTTGCACATTGTGAAAAACCTTGCAGTAAGAAATTTATAAAATAACCTCGTTTTGCACTCTGCTTGGGAAAGATTGCACTTTGAACGGCAAATGGTGTAGTACGTAAGCTTGGCGGCAAATTCGCTGTCATTGCGGTAAACAAACACAACTTCACGATTAGACCGCCACCCGGCCTTTGAACAGTTGACGCTGCTGGAGCCGAGGATTCTTTTGCTGATGACGGTGACTTTGGTGTACATCATGCCATACGGAAATAAGAGCTCGAAGCGAATCGGTGTCTTTGACGTCGAGCGCAGCTCATTCACCTTGTATAGTAGGTGCGGTGCTTCACAGTAGAAGATGCCAGGTTCACCTCCGAGTAGTCACACACAAGGCGAACCCAAACGCCGCGCTTAATCACATCCAGTGCGACTCGCTCGAGCTAGAATAGGCGGTACATAACCCATAGTTTAGGAACAATAGGCCCAAGTCGCACCATTTTGCACAATGCACTGGCGAGCTCATAGCCGAGTATGTCAGAGAAATCACTTTTGAATGATGGAGTGACTGACTATCAAACAACCGTGGCTCGGGATAGCGTTGAGCTCAGTGAGCAGGCCGACTCACGGAAATGACTCTGATCCAAACAGTAAATAGCTAGTGATCATTGGGTGATACTCTGCTTCCGTTCGCAATATTTTTCGAGTTTTTCTAGGTATTTTACACTTGGAAAATATTTTTGGTTTTTATACAGGATAAGTTGTATACTTTCAAAAGTGCCAAGTGATTAAGGATAGGTACCAAGTGATTCTCAATTAAAAGCTTGTTGGAGCGCTCTCCTGATTAATCTTGATCCAGCAAGAAAGCTACGATAATGACAAAATCAGGAGTGAGACCGAATAACCATGATGTTTGTATGAGGATTGAATTGAATAGCAACCAATTTGACAGGCATCGTTTGTCCAAAGCCTGCTTTTTTCAAGTCTAATTGGTCTCAAGCGCATCAAACAGTTTGATCAACAGCTCAAGCTCGATCATTCATACAGATTGAAGCGCATCATGACGAGAATGGCGAGCTACAAGTTGCGCTCGCTGTTTGTGGCGCTCGCACTTGGCGTCGCTGTCGTTGCGCTCGTCGCAAAGCTCGAGCATGGAAGCAGAGGTGTCCATGCTGCGTCGCGGCCCAGCGGCGACGACGAAGATGACGACGATGACGACGACTCGGACGATTTTGACTTCCTCTCGAGCAACGTGCGTCACTTGCGCTCTCTCTCGCTCTCTCTTGCTCTCCATGATGCAACGGTGGAGCTCATGATGTCTCGTGTGTGTGTCTGTCTCCCTCTGTTGCTCGCCCACTGCAGCTCAATCTCGCTGCGAGCTCAGACGCTAGTACATGCGATGGACAGCAGTGCGCTGCTGCAGACGGAGCTACACTATCGATTCCGTCCGTTCTTGCTCGCGGCCTCGTGACGAAGCGCCCTAGAGTCCAAGACATCGTCAAGGTAGTGCAGTCGTATCTCTTGCTCTCTTGTATCACATGACGCTGAGTTATTGTGCTTTGAGCGCTGTCGACGTATTTGCAGGAGTACGCGCGGTTCGCGACCGACGTCGAGACGAAGGCGTTCAGCGGCGAGACGCTGGGGTACGTCACGCCGTGGCACAGCCGCGGGTACGACTTCGCCAAGCTCTTCCGGCGCAAGTTCACGTACATCGCGCCCGTGTGGCTGCAGATCCGCGAAGACCCCGCCGACCGGACGCCGATCATCACGGGGACGCACGACATTGACCGCGAGTGGATCGCGAGCGTGCGCGGGAGCAGCGGCCCTGCAATCGTCCCGCGCGTGGTCTACGAGCGCAACAAGCTTGCGTCGACAGACGTGCCGGTGATCATCGACGCGCTCCTGGCGCTCAGCGCTGCGCACGCGTTCGACGGCGTGGTGTTTGAGATCCCAGTGGTCGAAGGCACGATGGACTTGCTCGTGCAGCTCGCGCGTGCGTTCCAGGACGCGAACAAGCTCCTGTTGCTCGTGCTCAACCGCAGCACAAAGAGCGTACGTCGTACTGAGTGACGGAGTGGCTGATGAGCGGACAGAGTCACTGACGATCGATGGATGGACAGGGCAAGCTCCCGATCACGCACGAGATGTTTGACGAGCTCCTGCCGCTCGTGCACCGCTTCAGCATGAACGCGTACGACCTGCAGATGCCGGGACCGAACGCGCCGCTGCCGTGGCTCCGCACGACGCTCGACGCGCTCACGCCCGACGAGCGCGCCAAGATCCTCATGGGCCTCCCGTTCTACGGCTACGACAACGCAGGTGCGCGTCCTTGTGCGGCGTCCTATAGCTCATTCAATGGCTCATACGTATGTACGTCGTCCTGCTCTTCGCCAGACGCAGTGACGGGTCCGTCGTTCGTCAATGCGCTCGCGACAGAAGACGTCAAGAAGATCCGATGGGACGCCACTGCGCACGTACGTCGTCACTTGTGACACTGTTCGCCATAGCGCTACGCAGGACCAACCAACGCACCGTGAGATGCATGTGCGCAGGAGTGCGCGAGCGAGTTCGTCGCCAAGCAGAGCGGCGACCGCCACGTCGTGTTCTACCCGTGTCTCCAGTTCCTCGCCGATCGCCTGCAGCTCTTCGACGAGTTTGGCGTCGGCGTCGCGGTCTGGGAACTCGGTCAAGGTGCGATCATCTCTGTACGTGGACATGGTCACTCTGTTCAACTCACAGGCGCTACTGCTGCTCCTACTGTTTGTCAGGACTCGACTACTTCTTCGACTTGCTGTAGAGGTCACAGGACGCTCGGCTTGCTGTCGCTCTCGCTTGCAGCGCTGGCGACGAGCGACGCGAGCAGCGCCGCGCTCTCAGCTTCGCTCAGCGCATTCGTCGGCGCGGCAGCCACTGCGCTGCTCTCGGTCGCCTGCGCGCTCGCAGCCGGCGGCGCAGGCGCAATCGCGCCGGCTTTGCGGCTCGCGTCGACAAACTCCTTGAGCACTTTGCGAATGTCACTGAGCGAGTCGACGCCAAACGACCACGCGCGGCGCCCGCCGCTGTGCTGCACGTCCTGCCCCACAACGACTGTGAAGATCGACACGTCTGCGGCCATGCGGACGGGCACTTTGTGGAGCTGACTGAACGCGACCTTGTTGTCTTCGTCGATCGCGTCGTCAAGCGCTGCGTCATCGTCGTCGTCGTCCAAAGTGCCGCTGCTGCTCGTGGTCGTTGCGAGTGCAGAGGGCTTGCGCAGGCCAGTGGTCTCCGACAGCGCGCGCGTCGTGATGGGAGCGCGCTTGCGCTGGTTCTGACTCGCACCACTGCTGCTGCTACTTGTCGCGAGCGCTGCAGGTCCACTCGACCGCACGTTCCCGCTCTTCGACCGCATCAATGACGACGACGCTGGCGCAGATCCAGCGCTTGACGCTGTCGCGCTTGGACGCGGCGCGCGCGCGCCGATCGAGCCCTTGCGCTCGCGCTGACTCGCGTGGCGCTCGCTCGACTCGGTCACGAGCGTGTTGAGCGTCTGGAACATCTGGTCGTCAGTCACGTCGTCGCAGACGCAGAGCACAAAGTCGACTTCGCGCTTCTTCGCAATCTGCTGCGGCAGCGAGAGGTGCTTGAGGATACCTTCGAGCACCTTCGTCTTCGTGCAGCCCTCGTGCTCGACGCAGACCCACTTGTGGCCTTGGTACACTTCGAGCGCCGTGCCAATGAGCTGGCGCTCGAGGATGATCTGCAGGTCTTTCGCTTGCCAGCCGCCAAAGTGCGGATCGGCGTCGTCGTAGTACCACGTGAGCGAGCTCTCCTTGTCCTCAATGTAGCTCCCAGGCGTCCGGTCCGTGAAGTTGACCATGACCGGCAAGACCAAGTCCTTCCACGACGTGTCGTCGTCGACAAACGAGTCGGACGTGCTCAGCGGCCCTGCGCTGCTCATGCCGCTCGCGTACCCGCCGCTGAACGACGAGTAGCTCGGGATGCTGCTGATGCTCATGCTCCGGCGACTCGGCGCGTCCGTCGGCAAGTAGCTGCTCGTGTCGACCGACGCCGCGTTGCTGCTCACGCCTGCGCGCGCGCTCGCCGAGTCGTAGTGGAACTTGCTCATGGTCTTCCACTGCTCGCGCTCGTTGCGCAGGTTCATGCGGTAGAAAAAGCCGTCCTCTGCTGCGACGCCGACGCGCACGCCGTTGAGCCACGTCTCGAGGAACTTGCGCTCGCGCGCGCTCAGGATGAACACCGTGTTGCTCTCGTCTGCGCTCAGCGAGTCGAGCAGCGACTTGAAGTTCGGACCGACGGCGGCGAGCGGCAAGAGCGAGTGCTGCGGCGTGAGCGTGCGGTCGTAGTCCAAGATGATCACGCGGTTCGTCGACGCCTTGTACGCCTCGACGATCGCCTTCATGTCGAGCTTTGGGAGCTGCGAGCACTGCTCGCGGTTCTTCTGCACCGCGTCGCTGAGGTCGTCGAGGAACTGCAGACTCCAGGACGTCGCAGTGTTCGACGAGACGTACCGATAGAGCTTCTGCTGGCGAATCTCGCGCTCGGCGCGGCACATGCTCAGCGCCTGGTGGATGCTCAGCGCGAGGTCTTCCGTGTTCCACGGGTTGATCACGACTGCGCCGTTGAGCGACTGCGAGCAGCCGGCAAACTCACTGAGCACAAGGACGCCCGGTCCGCCCTCTTCGCCCTCCCACTCGGTCAAGATCTTGGTCGGTGAGAGCTGCGGCGAGTCTTTTGACGCACTCGTTGGCGTCTTGGGCGCTGCAGCAGTCGCTTGCAGCGGCGTCACAATCGACTCGGTAGACGTCGCTCCAGTGTCGCTCGAAGTGTGCAGACTCGCAGCGCTGTTGCCGCGCGTAGCCGCTCGCGCCGCCTTCTTGCGCTCCTCCTTGCGCCGCATGAAGTGCTGCTGACACACAATGAACTCGTGCGCGACGAGGTTCATGCCGTCACGCGTGGACGTGACCAAGCAGACGTCTGCGAGGTCGTAGAGCGCGCAGAGCTCTTCGTGCGGCGTCTCGCGCTGGTGGATAAAGTGGATCGGCGCGTAGTCGAGACTGCCGTACGTGCCGTTGATGCGACCCACGAGCTGGTTCACGTGCGAGAGCAGGTTCTTGTAGCCGTGCGTGCTCATCTCGAGCTGGTGCGTCGCGTCGTAGCCAGCGGCACTCGCGTCCGCAAGCGCTTTGCTCGCGCCTGGAGCTGTTGCTGCAGTCGCAGTAGCGCTGTTCGTGTCAGCAGCGCTCGCACTGGCGTCTTGTCCATGTCCATTCGCTGCTGCGCTGTCGACGACGCCCGAGCGCGACGAGATGCCGATCTGAATGAGCACGACGTTGTGCTGCCACTCAGGGAAGCGGCTGAGCAGCGCCTCCATTGCCAAGAGCTTGTGCGGAATGCCTTTGATGTTGTCGAGGCGGTCGATGCCGAGGATGATGCGCTTCGTGCCAAACTTGCGCTGCAGGTCATTCACGCGGTTGAGCGTCGCGACGCTCGACGCCGCGCGCGCAAACGGCTCCGTGCTGATGCCGATCGGGAACACGCCGATCGACGTGAAGTGGTCGCGGTCGCCGAGCGTGCTGCGGATGCCTTTGTGCGAGCACTCGACGCCGAGCAGGCGCTGACACGTCGAGAGGAAGTGACGCTCGTAGTCAAACGTCTGGAAGCCGACGAGGTCGGCTTGGAGCACGCCCGTGAGGAGCTGCGAGCGCACGGGCAAGCGCGTGTAGACGTCCGACGACGGAAACGGCGTGTGGAGGAACCAGCCAATGTGGCAGAGCGGGATGCGCTGGCGCAAGAGCGACGGCAAGAGCATCAAGTGGTAGTCGTGAATCCAGACCGCGTCGCCTTCGTCGTAGATCTCGGCGATCGTGTCGGCAAAGCTCTCGTTCGCCGATTCGTACGCGCGCCAGTCCTGCTTGTTGAAGCGCTTGCCGGTGTTTGCGTGCGCACCTGGCTGCGAGTGGAGCGCTTCGGGCTCCGAGACGTAGTGGAAGTGCGACCAGAGCACGTCGGACGAGAAGCCGTTGTGGCGGCTCGCGACCTCCGATGACAGGAACACAGGCAGGCAGTTGTGCTGCAGGAGCAAGCGCCGGACCGACTCGTGCTCGTGCTTGGGGATGTGCTGGCCGACCCAGCCGACCCAGAGGAAGTCGAGGTCGTTGCGCACGCCCGTGAGGCACATGAGCTTGTCGAGCCCGCCAGTGGTCTTTGTAGCTTTCCAGCGGCCGGTCTGCGGCACGCGCTCGAGCAGCACCGGCAAGTTGTTCGAGACGACAATGAGCTGGTTCGCCTTTGCGCCGTGCTGCGCGCTCGCAGCCGCAGCGTCGTCGTCGTCGTCCGTGCTGTCTTCGTCCTCTTCCGCGCGCATTTGCATGAGCTGGAGCTGGAGCTCCTGGATGTTTGCGAGGATCTCCTGCTCCTCGATCGACAGCGTGTCGATCTTGCTCAGTTCGTAGTCCGCTGCGCGCTGCGAGACAAAGAACTCGTTGCGCGGTGACGTGACTGCGGCAGGCGGCGCGATTGTTGGCGCCGGCGGCGCTACTGGTGCGTTCGGATTGATGCGCAGCGACTGCAGAAGCGACGACGCAGGCGACGGAGCAGTCGTCGTCGTGCTGTCGTCGTCTGCCATGGCGTCTCTCAAGTGTGTGTGTACGTGCAGTGAGTGGATCGAGCAGTCGACCGTCAATGAGCGAGCGAGAGAATGGAGGAGTGGGCGTGTTGTGCGCAGTCGACGGCGATTCGCAGAGTGATCTCGAACACTTCAAGCGCATTCGATCGAGAGATGCGAATGCGGCAGTTTGGCAACGAGGCAGCCATTGCCATGTGGTTATTTTGATGTAGTTTATCGATTATGTGAGCTCAGGAGAGTAGTTTTAGGATTTTGAGTGATGGTTGGAGTAGTTTTAGGAGAAAAAAGTGTGCTATTTGTAATATATAGTGGATTCTAGTGCAAAAAGCGTAATTTTTTGCACAACACGCGAACAAAACGATGCAGCCATCAAAACGATCATGGACGACGACAACATTGAGACGACTGCTGCGCTGTCGTCGAGTGGCGCTGCTGCTGCGCCTGAACAGGCGAGCAATGACAGCACTACGAGTGCAGACGCTGCGCATGCACGCAGCCGGTTTGACTCGCGCACACTCGATGGCGACGATGCGCTCGAGACGCCGCGGTATCTGACACACACGACGACGAACAGTGGCGCGCTGTCGTTCAACGAAGCGTTCGCAGCGATCCGGAGCACCGACTCGTATACAAAGCCCAAGCCACCAACAGTCCCAGCGAATGACGCTGCACCGCGCCTAGCACCTGCAAGCGCAAAAGACGCAGCGACCGTCGTGTTTGTGAACCGCTGTCAAGCTGGCAATCCGCTGCTCAAAGCTGTGCGGAACGTCAGTCTCGAGTTCAAGGACGGCCTCGTGCCGGACTACGTCATGGAGGGCTCGTGCTGCGTGCTGTTCCTGAGCGTGCGGTATCACTTGCTCCACGCCAACTACCTCGAAGAGCGCATCGACCGCATCCGGAAAGAAGACCCGGCACCGTATCGCACAAAGGTCGTGCTCTGCTTCGTCGACGTCGAGGACAACGAGATCGCGCTGCGCGAGATCAATCGCGTGGCGCTGCTGAGCCAGTTCACGCTCATTCTGTCCTGGAGCTGGCTCGAAGCGGCGCGGTACCTCGAGACGCTCAAGGCGTACGAGAACAAGTCGGCGACGCTCATTAAAGAGAAGATCGACGCCGAGTTCCTCCCAAAGGCGAACGACGTGCTCACCAGCATCCGGTCCGTGAACAAGACCGACGTCGTGACGCTCCTGTCGACGTTCGACACTGTGAAAGGGCTCATGAACGCGTCGATGGAGGAGCTCTCGCTCTGCCCTGGCGTCGGCGCCAAGAAAGTGCGACTGCTGCTCGAGACGTTCAACGAGCCGTTCACGAAGAAGTAAGTCACGCGCACTTTATGTGTGAACGCAAGTGTCCATCGACGAGAGTCAGTCAAAGGCAACAACAGCAACGACGTGATCAAGTGTAAAGGAGCAACAGACGCACGAACTGCCCACACAAGTGCAAGTGTCCGTGCAGCAACACTCTCTCTTGTCTGCACTGGACCGTGAGCTTCCCATGAGCAGGTCACTCGTCTTTCTTGCTACAGACAATAACACGTACAAGAGAACAGCATGAGCACTCGGTCCAATCGCATTCGTGTCTCTCTCTCGCTATCTCTCGCTCTCGTTCGTCTGCTCTGTCGTCCAGATCCACTACGCTGAGCGTCCTCACTCACGCCACTCACATACACATGCGTCACGAGACAGAGCAGAACGAGAGAGAGACAACGAGAGTACCAACCAACCAACCGATCAGTCAAGCGAGCATTCGAATGTATCAGTCGGTCCTTACGCGTTCGACGACGTCACGGGTCCGTCCATCTCGGCCGAGTACCCGATCGCTTCGACGGCTTCAATGAGCGCGCTGTACGGCGCGGCGCCTGCGACGTACGCACAGCTCTCTTCAAAGTGCACGAACGCATGCGTCACGCCCGGCGTGTTCAAGAGCGTGTTCTCGACCGTCGAGCCGCAGTTCTTCATGCACGTCATGCCCGTGATGCGCAGCCGCACGGTCGACGGGTCCGTGTAGCGCCACACGCCGCGCTCCTCGGTCACGTCCAGGTCCAAGTTCTTAAAGAGCAGGAAGCCGGCGCCAAAGCCAAGGATGAGCGCGATGAAGAGCCCGGTCTCGTAGACCATCACGACGAGCATCGCGAGGTACGCGATCGTCATCTGCGCCATGTACAACAGCGCGAGCACGGTCTTGCACTGGAACTTGTGCGCTTTGTCGAGCGGCCGCGTCTTGCGCGCCACCAGGAGCTTCTGCCGCACACCTTCGCGCGACTTGACGAGGAACTCGTTCAGGACCGCGAGCCCAAAGCAGCCGAGGAAGCCGAGGATGTACTTGAACGCGCTGTTGAGGACCCACGGGTGGAAGAATAGCCGCACGCATGAGCCGTTGATCGTCGACTGGAAGCCGTTGAACATGACGGTCCCTTCGCCCGAGCAGAACGAGTCGCTCGACGCTGGCGAGTTCGCTGCAGCAGCACCACTGTCGGACGCTGGCGCAGACGTACTCGTCGCTGGGCTCGGCGTCGTCGTGGCTGTTCCAGCAGCCGCGGCAGATGGCGTGAGGTCCGGCTTCATGGCTTTTGCGGCCGCGCTGAGCTCCGTGATCTGCTTCGCATCGGCGCACTCGGCGCCTTTGCAGATCGTCTTGTCGACCAAGAACCGCGGCGACTTGTTCACACTGCTGAGGTACTCGAACTTGGTCTTCTCAGACGCAAAGTACAGCTTCTGGCCGTTCAGGAGGCAGACGAACTGGAAGTTCTCGGTCGTGACTTTGTCGCCCGAGATCGGGTCCGTGACGCCGCTCGCGCACTCGGGGCACGAGTTTGCGCAGAGCGCGTAGTTCTCTGCGTCGCTCTTGTTCACGACGAACTCGGCCTGTTGTCATTTGAAGTGAGCGAGAGTGAGAGAGTAAGTCCTTGTTCGTAGCATCTCATTCAGCAGACGATGACCAAGAAGAGCGCGACGAAGCAACGTACGATGTTTGCAGCAATGTAGGCCGAGTCGGTCGACTTGAACGTCGGGTACGAGTCGAAGGTCCGCGGCTCCATGCCGCACGTGTACACGCGCTGGCCCTTGGCGAGCTCGACGTAGTTTTCGTTGTTGTAGCCCATTTTCATCGTCGACATGCGGCACGCTGGGCACTTGTAGTCGGTCGTGGTGGTGGTTGTCGTATCGGCCATCGCGTGCATGCCGTGCATGCCATGGGCTGCTGCGTTGCCAGCGCAGAGCAGTCCTGCCGCGGCCGCGAGCGTGAGAGCGAGCACGCGCATCGTCGAGATCGATCGCTTGATCGAGAGCGGGTTTGCTTTTGCTTTGCGCGCTGCGCTTGCTTTTCAGGACTGGCAATTCGTTCGTTTGATAGTCAAGCGGAGTGCGAGTATATTTTCTGTTCTTAAATCGCACTTAGTGCAGAAATATATTTGAAGCGACGCATCTTCCACACTTGCTCCACGCTGGACTCGGCACGCGCCTCGCCGGCGCCATTCGATCCGAGATCGGGAAGAGTCACACGCGCACGCAGCGCGAAGGTACCTCTGCGCCGCGCTATTATTGATCGCTCGGAATCGTGTTAGGCGCGCGCGAGGCTCGCAAGACCTTGCAAAGAGTGTGAATTAGTACGATTTATTGAGTTGTTCATTCAACAATCACGGAATGCGCGAGCGTGCGGGACTTTGACTTGGATTTTGTATGCTCTGCGGAACCGCAGCGTCCGATAGTGATGAAAACAACGAAATTTCGATGGATAACCTCGATTTCAGCACTATGTAAAGCTTCTATCTCGCAAAAGTATACAAACCACAAGTCAAATTCCCGCACGATTCGTCATCGTGCGTCCAGTCAACAATCCATCACGCACATTTTTGTAATTTACGTAAACATAAAGGGTTCAGCGCTTTTACAGTGATTATCTTCTGAAGCGATTTATTTTCTGGCCCGACGATGTTGTTGAGCTGGGCGTTCACAAGCAAACAAGCTCGACTTGCACGAAGCACGACTTGCCACACATCGACGCTCAGTTGCGCTTCGACAGTCCTTAAGCGATGCCGCGTCAAACGCCATCGACAATGCGTCGCTGCACATGGCTCGCTGCGCTTGCGCTCGTGCTGCTCGTCGCAGTGTGCGATGCCGGCCAGAACCTACGCAAGACGACGTGCCCGCTCTGTGACATGGACGTCAAGCCCGACATCAACGCCTCGATCTTTGGGAACCAGTTCGTGTACGCGTGCGAGATGGCCGGTCACATCGACGCGCTGCAGAACCAACCCGTGCGTCCTGCTTGCGCTCATGAATCGCTCTTGTTTGGAGGAAGGACAGCACGCACTCACCTCATGCACTTGCTCATGCTCTGTCTGTAGAAAGCCAACTTGGGACTGCCCGTGAAAGTGGACATCACGACCGACAAGATCTACAAAGACGCCACGGAGCTCGAGTGCCCCGTGTGCAAGAAGAAGTTCGCAGAGCTCAAGTACGCCGTGCCGTGGATCGCCATGGGCAGCCAGAAGATCTTCACATGCTCCGAGGACCACGCGAACGAAGTCTACGCGAACCCAGTACGTGCGAGCTCTCTCTCGTGTCCACTATGCTGTTGCTATCCATAGCAGTGATGGCGAGACTCACACGACCATCCTTCCATGCACGCCGACGCCAATAGCTCAAGTACTTTGCTGCGAGCGAGAGCTCGGATGGCTTCTGCGACAGCGGCTCGGCGTCCTCGCCACGGGGCTCGGTCATGTTCAACGGTTTCCAGCTCGCGATCGGCTCGAGCGCGACGTGCGCGATGCTGCTCTTCCAGCCGTGGGTGCTCTCGTCCAGTGTCAAGTACGCGTTCGCGTTCATTGGCGTCGTGCTCCTCGCTGCGTCGCTCGAAGGGCTCGGCGAAGTGCGCGAGTACGCGCAGAAGCGGTTCTACCGCGACTACGGCATCGTGTTCAGCCAGGCTGACTACCTCCAACTCTCGACGCCGATGACGCAGGCGCGCGCGTCGTTCAGCAAGGCGCAGTTCGGTCCCGACGGCGCGCAGCTCAAGATCATCCGGCGCATCCCGCTCTGGTGCAAGCTTGCGCTCGCGGCGCTGTACATGGTGAACATCGCGATCGCGTACTTCCTCATGCTCGTGATCATGATGTACGAGAGCCTCATGTTCGTCGCCGTGATCCTCGGGCTTGGCCTCGGCTTTGCCGTGTTCAAAGACACCGAGGCCGAGCAGATGACCGGGAACATTGACCCGTGTTGCTCCACGTGAGCTCTCAGTCAGTCGTTTATCCTACGTAGCTCGCGTCGAGCGTTCACACACGTGTGTTCATGCGTTTGTTGGTGGTCGATGGCGATCCTCGATGGCAATCGTCCAGCGCTCGACATTCGCTAGTATGCAATTATACAGAACAATGTCTTACCAAACATCAGCTTTCCGGTATTTATGACGCACCACTTTCCAGCAAAATATGCAACGAGAGAGTCAGCCGTTTCGACCAAATCTTGTCTCTTGCGCGCGTCAGTTTGATTTGCATCACGAGGTGCAGGACCACCAAGAGCTCTGTCCTCGTCGACAAGCACAAGAGCAAGAAGCCCATGTACGGGACGATCGCGACCGGCAGCGGCGGCAGCAAGCTCGACGGCGCACCGCCACCGACCGTCGCGCCGTCGCCGTTCCGCTACGAAGTGCAGGAAGGCGACTCGCTCGCGCGCATCGCGGCCAAGCTGAGCACGACCGAGGAGCGCTTGCGCGAGCTCAATCCGATGCTCGTGCCCGCCACGGCGTCGCGCAAGCACCGCGTCAAGGTGTACCCTGGCCAGCAGCTCGTTGTCGAGGAGGCGCGGCAGGTGTCGCTGCCACCACCGCCCGAGGTCATTGACAACGGCTGGGGCCAGATGCACCTCGTGCGCTCTGGCGAGACGCTCAAGTCGATTGCGATGCAGTACAACACGACCGAGGAGCTCTTGCGGCAAGACAACCGGCAGTTCTTCCCGACTGGCGAGCGCGGCGTGCTCTTCCCAGGTCAGCTCCTGCACGTGCGCATTGTCAACACTGGCGGTATGGAGGACGTGCGCGTGACGCGAGACGGCAGCATCAGCAGCAGTAGCGACAGCAGCGACTTGAGCGGCGCGACGTACACGTCGACGTCGGCTGTGGCGTACACCAAGTACAAGACGCACGTGGTTGAGAAGAAGGACTCGTTCGAGTCGATCTGCAAAGCGTACGCGATCACGTACGCGCAGTTGCTGCAGATGAACCGCGGGCGGTACCCAGTCGGCGCGCGCGCAGACCTCGTCGTGGGCGAGCGCTTGATCGTCCCGGACCTGTACGCGTCGCAGCAAGCCGCGAGTCGCCGGAACGTCGCGGAAGTGAAGCTCACCAAGCAGATCCACATCGTCGAAGTCGGCGAGACGCCCGAGTCGATCGCGGCCAAGTACCGCATGACGTACGAAGAGCTCCGCGAGTTCAATCGCGCGTACTTCCCGAAAGGCTACCGAGGCGAGATCCGCGTTGGCTACAAGCTCGTGGTCAAGCGCGTCGAGGACGAGCGCGTCGCAGACGACCGCAGTGCAGACTCGCGCAGCGCGTACCAAAGCATCGGCGACGACGACGAGGATGAGGAGGAAGAGCCCTAGTGCGTTTAGAGTAGACGCGACGCTGCAGTCGCATAGTGGAGAGAGAGCAAAGAAACTGGAAGACAACGTGGCTCTGCTGGCTTTGCACACACACGCACACACACAGTCCATACTATCTCTCACTCACTCACTCGACACAGCAGCAGCAGAGTCGCGGTCGCTGACAAGCATCGTGCGTCGCGTCGTGACACGCTGCGTGCGCCGACGAATAAGCGTGTGCACTGCACTCGCAGTCTCCTCGGCGCTGGCGTCGCTCTCAGCCGCGTCGCCATCTTCGCTCTCGGTCCCGTCGTCTCGATCACTCGCCGCGTCTTCGAGGTCGTCCGTGTCCACGTCGTCCGTCACCGCGTCTTCGGTCTCGACAGTCGTCGTCGCCATCTCGACGGTCGCCATTGCTTTCGTGTCGACTCCAGTCCGCAGATTCGCCGCCTCCGTCAGCGCTCTATCGTCTGCCACGACTGCCGAGTACGTCGTGACGACGCGACTGCGGTGACTCGTTGTTGCTGCTGCTGGCGTCAGCAGCACGACCTCTTCTGCCACTTCGACGCTCTCGGGCTGCGAGCGACGCAGCCAGCGCTTGCGTCGCGCAATTGCCGCTTCCTGGCGCCGGTACCGGCTGCGCAAGACGTACGCAGTCGCGAGCGCAAGCGCAACAAACGCAGTCGACACGAGCGCGACACTCACGCGCTCGAGCGGCGGCATCAACCCTGTCGGCGGTGACAGTGGCGCCTCAACAGCCACAGCGTCAATCGAGTCCATCGGCGCTGGCGCAGCGACGTCTGCAGCATCGAGAGTCACAGGATGAAGCACGTGCGCGTCGACTTCGATCGCGATGCTCGCGACGACTTCGATCTCTGGCGGCTCTTCGACCTCTGGGACACTCGCGCGCACTGCCGCTTCGTCCACTTCGAGCTCGGCCAAGACGTCGCGCATGTCTTGCTTGACAGCGCGCGCGAGCTCTGCGTCTGCGAGTTCGCGCGCCAGTCGCACGCTCTCCGCTTCGGCTTCTGCTTTCTGTGCGAGTTGCGCTTCAAGAGCTGCGCGCTCGCGCTCGAGTCGCTCTTCTTCGAGACGCGCGGCTTCTTCGACCGCAGCTGCTGCTGCTGCGCGCACGTGCGCCGCTTGCACGCGCTCGTCGCGCTGGATCTGCTCGAGCTTAGCGCCAGCATCGATGACTTCGCGCTGCACGCGCGCACTCTCGAGCTCTTTCGCTTCGCGGATCGCATCAGCCGCTTGCTGCTGCTCCGCGACGAGACGCAGCGCGTCTTCATTCACAGCTGCTGCGATCTCAGACGCAACGCGCACACGCTCTGCTGCGACGCGCTGCTGCTCGTCTGCAAGTGCGCGAGCGAGCGCTTCCGCACGTTCGCGCTCGCGCTGCAGCGCCGCCTCTTGTTCGCGCGCAGACGCCTCCAGCGCAGCGAGCGCTTGCTCACGAACTGCTGCGAGGTGCGTCGCTTCTGTCTGCGTGAGCTGCTCGAGCTCGGCGACAAGCGTCGCATCTTCATCGTTGAGCTGCGCGTCGACCGTCTGCGCCGCGTCCGTGACGTCTCCTTCTGCGCTCACGACTGCGTCGTCGACGAGCGAGAGCTCGACGGCTTCGAGTGTCGACGCAACGTCTGCAGCGATGCGCTCCGACTCGGCTTGGAGCTCCGCGCGCTCGACTGCCGCGACGTCTGCGAGCTCGCGCACGAGCGCTTGCTTTGCCGCATCGAGCTCGTTCGTCTCGAGCGCAACGTCGTCTTCGAGCGCATGCTCGTGCGCAACCTTCTCTTGCTCAATGCGCTCAAGGACGTCCGCTGCAGTCGTCTCGAGCGTCTCAATGACGTGTTCAGCAGCATCGCGCGTCTCTTCGGCGTCTCGAACGCGCTGCTCGTGCGCTGCGAGCTCGCGCTCGATCGACTCGGTCAGGCGCTGCGCGACTGCGGCAGTATACGCTTCAATGTGACGCGCAGCCGCCGCGCGCGCTTCGTGGAGCCGCGCGAGCACCATTGCGTGCGTGTCAGTGAGCA
This sequence comes from Pythium guiyangense, assembly GCA_003730235.1. Taxonomy (NCBI): domain Eukaryota; phylum Oomycota; class Peronosporomycetes; order Pythiales; family Pythiaceae; genus Pythium; species Pythium guiyangense. Next base: position 195,507 of record QXDM01000118.1, read on the forward strand.
GCGCATCGGTCGCAGTCGCTTGCGCAGCGCGGCGCTGCTGCATGCGCGTGAGCTCAGCGAGTGCGCGTGCTTCGTGCTGCTGCAGCAACGCGTCAAACTTGGCAGTGAGCTCGCGCTGCTCGGCGGCAAACGGCTCGAGGAGCTGCGCGCGCGTGGCGTCGAGGACGTCTGTCGCGTTGTCGTGCGTCGGCAGCACGCGGTGCCACGTCGACGCGAGCAGCTCGACGGTCGAGTGCGCGCTGCGCTGCACTGCGCGCGTGAGGTTTGCAAGCGCCCTGGTCATCGTCTCAATAAGCGGCTCGAGCGACGTCTTTGCAGATGCCGACCACGCGCGTGTGGTCGCGTTGGCAGCGACTGCGAGCTCTCTCATGTGGCGCACGAGCGCGTGAGACTGCGTCGCAACAGCATCGAACAGCGTCGCACGAGCAGCAGCAGCGCGTTCCAAGACGCGCGGGTCCGTGTACAAGAGCGCAGTCAACGCCGCGAGCGTACTGAGCACGAGCAGCACCAGCAGTGTGCGCCATCGCGACAGCGTCGCGAAGAGTCCGTGGCGCTCACGAAGCTGCAAAGACGCAGCAGGAGGTCCGATCGAGACAACTGGCGCTGATTGCTCGCTCGTGTCCTGGCGACGAGAGGACGTCGAGTCGACTGGTTTGGACGCTGCGACGTCGTTGTCTGTCGTGTCGTGAGCCGTTTGCAACGCCTCGATGTCGTGGACAGCGCTGCTCTCGAACGCCACAGTCGTCGTCGTGACGGTCGTCGCCACTGCGCGCTCGACGACAAACGCGTCGTCTGCTGCGTCGTCTGAGCCGCGCGTCAGAGCGACAGCCGATACCGTGGCGAGATCGCCGTCTTCAATGCACATCAAGTCGGCGTGTGCTGCCACGAACATGGGCGCTGCATCGACGTGTTGGTGCTCTTCGCGATCCGCTGCACTCACATGGTCCGTCGAGTCTGCGTGGTCGTCGTCGTCTTCATGCGCATTCAGCTCGTCAAAGAGCTCGCTCGCAATCATTTGCTCGAGCGTCTCGACACTGTCGCTACCGTCACTTGCATCTCGTTCAGACGACGCATGCGAGCGCGTGTCTTGCTCTTCTGGCTGCTCGATGCTGGCTGCTGGCAACGGACCCGCGACGCGATCTGCTGCGTACTGGTAGTAGCTATCAAACACGTCGTGCGTCATCGCCACGCTGCCCAATTCGCGACTGGCGTGTGCGGACAGCGCACTGTTGGTTTGTGGCTTTGGCGATGCAGCGCGTGCTGGTGCACTCGGCTGGGGCGAGCGCGACGCAGGGCGACGCGGTGTCTGCTCTTCACTGCCGTTGCCAGTGTCCGTGCTGCCCGTGCTGCTGACACTCGCGCTGCGCTTTGCGCTCGATGGCCCAGCGCTTGTGCGGTGCTTCCCAGTCGACTGCGGACGCGGGATGTTGTTCCTACCGCTCGACATGGTCGTCGTCGTCGAGCTGCTCGTGCTCGTCGTGCGCGGTCTGCTGCTGCGGGACGGTGGTGCCTTAGGCTTTAGCGACTGCAGCTGCTGGAGCTCGCGCTGCCGCTTCCACTCGACCAACCGCTGCTTCCGCGTCTGGGACTCGGCGCTCGCTGCTGCAGTTGCCGACATCGTGTCTCTTTCAGTCTGGTCATGTGTGTGTGAAGTGTGAAGACTGAGATGCCATGTGTCTGTTGCCTAATCGTATGTATTAACACCGTAGAATGAGGCAGAAATGTCCCTATTTTGCGTTTTGTGTAAATGAACCAGGCGTTTGATCCGATTTCAATGTGGTCAACACGTTTTACGGACCAACTGCTGCAAAACCATGAACTTGACGAGAGTGAGTGATGATCAATTGATTTTAGTTTGCAAAGTTTTGTATAATTTGAGAATTAAAGTTGAGCAAACTTAGCAACAAGTGACACAAAGCTGCTGTGCTGTGCTGGCAAGGTCGACGCTAGTGTTTGCAAGTTTGCCTTAAGTGCTTGAAGCACTTAAGGCTCCAAGGCGCTGAGCATCTAGTGATAGAGACCGGTTAGTGGCAAGTATTGTGCCACACTGCGGGACAGATATTTCAAGCAAGTACATTTTTGCTTGTAACTTTGTGAGTTTTGCGAATTCAGACACACAGTTTGTACACGTGACTCCCCTTGTTCTAAGCTACAATCGAACAATCAGCATTTCAAACTGACGCCGCGATCATGTACTTGCGATACAAAAAACTGGTTTTGGGGATTAGACAAATAATTAGTGCAACAGAAATCCCATACAATAATCAAGTTGGTTCTCTGTCTAGGGTGCTATCAAAATCGACTCTGTACATAGACAGAAACATCATGTACACTATCATTTGTTTGTATTGTATGGATACAAAATCATGTGAGTGAGGGATGATCAATAAATTTTAGTTTGCAAAGTTTGCATTTTTAAGCCTAAGACTCACCAAATCATGCGATATGAAATTGGTCGTCATCAAGATCGTGATTGTTGTGCCAGCCAGAAGCAGTGACACTGACAAGTGTTGCGGTGCTCGTTAACTTGTCACAATTGAGGTTCTTTGATAGTTACAATTATCTTCATATTCTTTTGATGGCAACCGTTCCCTGACAGCATCTGTCACGGGAGTGTTCTCCGTGAAGTAGCTCGCACGAGGTCTTACGAGGAAGCGATGGGTGAAGCGCAGGGGAACTGCGCTGAACTCGGTATTTTCAACTCTGAGGTTTTTGTATTGAGATCATGCATAGTGATGAAAGTGAGGGAGATAACCTAATTAGTGAGCCCTCTGATGGGACGACCATGGTCGTCAGAAATCAGGTTAGGCCACTAAATGGGAGTCTGCTGTGCTCCTTCGTACTTAGCACAGCAGCCCCGTTACAGCATCGAAGCCATTCTGTGACAGCGACCATTGTCTGCCATCTCGTCCACACTGGTATCCTGGACTAGTCGAATCGCACTTAAGAGCGCAACGCCGTATTCACGATCAATTTGAGAGTTACTGATACTCTATTGTATCTCTCATAGGCGGCGCCATCTCATTGGCGACGCTCCTTTATTTGAAGCATTTTTGTGGCATTTGCAACTATGCCGGAACTACAAATCTATAAAATGTGAACCACACAAAATGCACCCACTGACAACCAAACAAGCAGATTACTTCTTGATGGCTAGACACCAAGGGCGCACGAGCATCAAGGGCGTGCATGCGCACAGCAAGAAGTACTCAAGGACGCAGTACAAGTACGAGTTCAAGAATGCTGTCGTCGAGCACTATCGAGTGTTCCGTATTGATGACACGATCGCCCGATTCTTTGCGACTGAGCCTCGCGACGCTGTGCGTAAGCGCGTGAGCAAGTGGAACAAGAGCGCAACAGCGATCGCATCGCTCGCGAGCAGCACCCAAACTGCGTCCCACGAGCGCCGCCGTCCAGTCGGCACAGCAACGGTCCTGTCGCATGCTGCCGAGGAGGAAATCGTCGGCTGGATCAACGAGCTGCGACGTGATGGCGTACCGGTCTCGTCCAAGATGCTGCAGCTCAAGGCGCTTGAAGTGGCCGCCACAGCCGGCATCTCGTCTGATCTCTTCGCCGCGTCAAACTCGTGGAAGGCGTCGTTCTTGCGGCGCCATCGCCTTTCGTTTTGAACGAAGAACCGCGCTGACCAGTCGTCTCCAGACGACGACAACGACATGAGCCGCGCGTTTGCTACCGAAGTCCGCGACTGGATGAAGCAACACGGCGTCACCACTGTCTACAACGCCGACCAAACGGCGGTGTTCTTCGAGATGCTCCCCAAGAAGACGATCTCTGCGCGAGGGGAGCAAACCGTTTGGGTCAAGTGCGGCAAGCGCGAGAAGCAGAGAGCGACCGCGATGCTGCTGGCTGACTCGGATGGCAACAAGTTTCCGCCGTTTGTCGTGTTCAAGACCAAGCCATCAGCCATCATCAAGCGAAGAGACACAGGCAATCAACGTGGCACGTCGTCACGGATTCGGCCGAGTGCTGTGGAAGGATGTCAAGGAGCTGCAAGACGCAAACGACGTGCAGATCTACGGCAACTCAACAGCTTGGTGGAACAGCGCAATGACGATCGAGTGGATGCGGTACATCTTCGGCGACCGTACGTCAACGAGCAAGCCAATCCTCCTCCTTCTCGACTCCTTCTCTGGTCATTGGACGAGCGAAGTCCAAGCGTACGCCACGCTCTGCAACGTCCAGCTCAAGTGCGTCCCGCCCAAGCTCACGTAGAAGTGCCAGCCAGTCGACGTCGCGTGGATGAAGCCGTTCAAGGACCAGCTGCGGGTCAAGTGGGTCGAACACCTGCGCGCTCAGCTCTCTCACCACCAGTCAGGAGCGTTCGTGATGGTCCCGCTGGACCGCAGTGACGTCGCCTCATGGATCTCGCAGTGCTGACTGTCGACGGCGTCGACAACGATCGTCTCTGGGTTTGCAATGTGTGGTTTTGTGCAGCGTGCATGCACGATCGAAGCTTCGTCAGTCGTTGACGACATTACGGAGCTTGTCGAGCAACTGCAGGCGTGTGGCTTGACTGACTCGAGCGTCGGTGATGTGTCCATTGCTGCTGATGTTGTCGACTCGATGATTCACCTTTAAATCAGTACACTTCAAGAGTGCCTGAATGCATTTTGTTTTTTTTTGTACTGAGTTAATACACTGACGTGCCAATAAAAAGTAATAACCTCGCGTCATATCGCAGCATTGCGAAACAGAATAAACAACCCATCAAATCGCGCGCTGCGAAATCACTCCCGAGAGGGTTTTGAACCCGGCGCAATGGAGTGACCGGGTCAGAGTCAAACCACCAAACCAAAATCCGGACCCGATCGTAATTGCTCACAAAATCATCTCATAGGCGACGCGCCTTTATTGAGAGCAATTTGTTGTCATGTGACCATCGCCAATGAGAGATACAATAGAGTACCTCACGAAAAAATGTCGCGCGATTCTAATCGACAAAAGTTGTGTTCATATTATTTGTGGACAATCACTGCGATCTAACTCAATAGTGGGTGTCAAATATCCAGACAGATCGTGTGTAGATTGTGTCGTTTTGTCCAATCGGATTCTTTGATGTTTGACGTCAAGTTCAGATCCAGAACTGCGAAATAGTATAATTGCGCTTATGAGGATGCACTCGTGAGCGAAAGCAGCACAAAGAGAACAGCCAGCGAGCAAAGACGAAGAGCGCGAATTGCGCCCAGCAAGCGCAGGGAGGAACACGTCGAGAGGGTCCGGTGCTGGTCGTGGTGCACTCGCTGAGCGCACGCGACGACAGACACTCCACAGCACGTACGTACGCTCGACTCGCTCGACTCGCTCGCATACAAACAACAAGACAAAGGCACTGACTGTGTGTGTGACTGTGTGTGTGACTGTGTGTCTCTTGTGAAGCGACATATAGACAGAGGTGGACGAGCGCTCAACGTGTCTGGAGTGCGCCTCTTGGATGGCAGTTCGAGGTGACGTGTTGGTGTTGACGGTGCGTCGTCAAGCGTATCTGTCGTGACGCTCGGGCGGGAAGACGGCCGATCGCCCATGACAGGTAGCAAGTCGTAGTAGTTTGGATAGCGGGCGAGGATGGCTGTCCTGATGCTTTGTCCGTCACTCACTATTTGTCCTGTGTGAGCTAGCCAGTCGACAGCACTACGGAACTGCCCCTCTAAGAACCGTATATACTCGCTGATCGTCTTCGATGAGTGGTGATCGATGCCGTTCTGCTTCACCTCGCGCTCGATCTTGCCCCAGAGCGCGTGTCGTTGCCTCAATATTTTTCGTAGTTCCCCTCTGTGGTGAGCCATTCGAGGAGAACACGGAGCGACGACTTTCCGCCGACGACGCCGTCACGGTCCCAAAAGCGCCGCACCTTCTTGCTAGGCGTCGCTGCAGCGCCGCTCGTTTCTCCGACGCTCGCGTCCATTGCTTGCTTGTGAATGATCTACCGCCCAAAGAGCTCAAAGTTGTGTACAAATGGTGTAGTTCTCCCAGATCGGATCTGACACCTTATTTGGCCCAGATCGAATCTGAAAAGCAGATCAATTTCTGTTAATGATGAAGCAGTATTTGCAAAAAGTGATCTGAATTTGATCTGAATGGAAGATTTGACAACCACTAATGTTGATGATAATCAGAGTAGCACACACCTGCAGGACAAGCTTTATTCGTGGTCGTTCTAATTGGGCTCTTAGTGTAGTTGAGTTATCTTTAGTATTGGATACCTCGTCATCACTCACACACCAAAGGGTGGAGTGCGCATAACCAACGTAAACGAGCAGTTGCGATTTAAACCACTCAATTGCTGCGTTTAGTCCACTTACGGATCCTCGCTTAGGTGGTGTGTAACTCGGACACGTACAGTTACAATGTTGCTTGGCGTGCTGACCGCCGTGAGCGGAACGTCCTATTCCTTTACGAGGATTCGGCAGTACGCATCGTTCAAGCAACGATAATGACAACAAAACAACAGTTTACTTCACGTTGCTATCAGCAAGTGTGCACGTGTTAGCGCGCCGAGAGGCGCCCATGCGAGCGATTGACGATGCTGTCGCCGGTCAGGTATCATCATGCGGCGATAGCTGAATGATAATCAACAATTTGTCGATTTACGATAAAAGGCTTCTCTTTAGTCAACGAAAATGCATATATATATATATCCCTGCTATCTGATCCTGACGATCACCAACCATACTAAAACATCGAATACTGTCGCTTTAAATATACCAATCCAAACTTGACATAAATTCCAACAACCTCTTAAACCGGGTTCATTTACTACTTTTACTTTACTACATCTGCTCAGTGGATACAATCATTCTGGTGAGGCTCTAGCTAGAAGGCGACGTCGCCTCGGTGCCAGGGTTGCATTGTGCAGATTACAAAGATCATCATGAATACCGCTGCCGATGGATAACGCCAGTGGTAGAAGAATTCCGTCAATCGAAAGGTATGTCGTTGAGGCAGTAACGCTGTCGAGTCACCAACACATTAGTAAAACATTTGGTCACACATAACACACACATCGCCAACTGCACGGTGGCTAGCTCCCATTTCCTGCGTGCGATGGATTCAAACGCGTACCCATCGAGCAAACATAGAAACATCCTGTTCGTACTGTACAGGTTCATCCACTGAGTCGGGCGATTGACCGGTCAAAGACGTTGCGAAGATGATGAAAATTCCACTTCCAGAAAACTCATGCTCTTAATACCATTGGAGCTCCGTACGTGATAGATTGCATACACAAGGGGAGGCACCTCAAAGTCATACTGACTCATGTGATGCTTGTTTGACAAGTACGTTTCACCTCAGCGAGTGTGCAACTTTGTCAGACGCATCTGAAATGCGAGAGGTGTTAAAAAGACTGCTCAATTTGTTCGTGCAAGGCTGTGGAAACGAATTACTTGTCGTCCAAGACTATTTCGACGTCATGTGTGCACCAGTCACCCAAACCGAAGCTCAAAAAGCGTGCTTTGCGGATGTGTCGATTTGCCTTGTGGCGGATATAACTCTTTCATCATTCCTCCTACACAAATGATTCGCATGAGCCATACTCAACAGATTACGATTCACTCACAATGTACTAAGTCGATAGACGTTACATAAACCCCGAGGGAGAAAATGATCCAAATGTACGAATGAACTGAGGAGCGTGTACGTTTCCGATCTTTTGATAACAACTCCAAGTCTATCGAATTGCCGTGTTTGTCGTTGATTAAACAATACCGGTTCGTGCTGTGCATGCTCATGCTCATGGTCTTCTTGTAATAGATGGAACCGATATGATTATACTCCACAATTGCTTGCGGCCAAGCCGTTGCTATCAAAGGACAAGTCGCCGAGGCGGTCTATCGCGTCCATGCCACCGACGTCGAGTAGCCCTTCGCCAATGTACGTCATGCGCCGTCCAACGCGCTCGTGCTCGTCTTCATCGACGTCGTCGTGTGCGGACGGCTCGGTCGACTCTTCCGCTGGAGCAGAGACCTCCTCCGTCGCACTGGCGTCGGCCGCGCTTGCGTGACCTTCATCCGCTGTCGTTGTAGTTATTGCTGCTGTCGTTGTCGTTGTCGTCGTCGCGCTCTCGATGACGCTCTCTGGGATGCTCTCGGTGTCCGTCGCCGTGCTGGTCGAGCTCGCAGCGACGTCCGTTGCGAGATCGTCAATGTCGTCAATGTCAATGTCGCTGTCCGAGCTGCGCACCGCCGCGTGCTCGTGCGCAGCAGACGCAGCGTCGTCGTTGTCGTTGTCGTCGGCGGCTGGCTCATCGATCGCGACGTCTTCGATTGCTGCTGCTGGCGCCTTGACGTCTTGCGCTTCCTTGTTCGTGACGACAGCAGCGTCTTCGCTCGAGGCTTCCGCATCGGTTTGGTTGTTTGTGCTGTCGCTGTCCTCTGGCGCTCGCTCTGGTGCTGGCTCGAGGTGCAGCAGAGCTGTGCTGTCGCGCTCGCCGTCCATGGTCGTCATCGAGAGCTTGCCGATGCTCTCGCCGCGCTCGGGCGTGGCAGCGGCGACGTCGTCGTGGTCGGCCATCGCGCTGCTCGCTCACTCGCTTCGTGTGCTACGCTACTAATCTGGTTGTGAGTGGCGCGCGTCGGCCGACCGCCAAAGCGCTTCAGGCGACAACCCGCCGTTCTTCAGGCGACATGTTGTTCTTGTTGCTGCAGCAAAGAAACACGCCAATGCGCGATGTCTTTGCAAACCCGGAGACATGGACAAGTTCGTCTGTCGTTCACTGAAATGCTCTTTCCCGCGAATCACTTGAGAAGGTATGTCGCACGCGGAAAGCACCAACAATCGACTTGGCTTGACAACACAACGCTGACTCGCCGGCTTGGATGTCGACGGCCTCGATGACCACTCAGACTTGGTCTCGAGTGTCACGAAAGACTCAATCTAGGACATGCCCGCGGATGTAGGATGGCGCGAAAGATGGCGCGTGCTGCGGTCTTCAAGCGTGCTCGAGCGATCGCCGCCACTCCGCTCGAGACAAGCGCTGGCATACTGGGTAAGGTCCTGCCGATCGCGACTTCATCTCGTCCCGCGCTCGAAGCGACACACACAACAACAACACATGCTCGCTCGCTCTCTAGTGCGTCCAGATGGCGCCGCTGACTCGGCGTGCTTGCCCAGGAAGCGCAACGTACGTCAGGCATATGAGCTTGGGGGGTGGTCCATCCATCGACTGATCGATCGATCGCGCATCCATCCGTTCAACACCAGAGCAATGTGTCACATTGTCGTGAGACCAACGTCTCAACACAAGTAGTGGCGGAGTTCATGTAAAGCTGGGCTTGTTTGTCAGTTTGTCCGACGTCAAACATCAGGTCGGAGCTCTATCACATCCAATCGCACACACACGCAAGTAAGTGTCCGATCTCGGTGCTACAAAGGAGCTCGAGACGACGCACATGGTGAACGCGACTACCGTTTAGCCGTCGCTCGCTCACATCGACAACAGCAGTGTGTGGTAGACACCAAATATGCAATGCACGAAAACAGACAAAACTTGCCAAATATGCACAAAAACGACAAAATCTGGCACAATTAAATCCATACATATATTCGATAATGTACGACACGAAGTGGAAATGGTGCAATAACAATAGTTGTACTGTCCTGTCTTGAAACAGCGTACCGAACAAGCACGTGGGCAAGGAATCACAAAATAGTCATCACTGCTAAAATGTGTATACATATAGATAGATGCAATTGTTTGCCCACGTGCTTGCTCGGAACCGACACCATTCCCAATAGTGCGCTCTGTGCTGTCATTATAACCCGCTCAAAACACGCACATCTGTGAACATGAATGGCTGGCGCTAGCCGCACGCTCGTCGGTCTCACTCGCACCATTCACTCACAACACTATAGCACCGCTCACACACAGATGCCCGGACCCTCCAGGCGCACTCGCCTCACAGTGCAGCAGAAGTTACTGCTTCGCCAGCATCGCGACGTCAACCCACACCTGGCACTGCCTGCGCTTGACGCGTGGGCTGGCGCCGCGTTCAAGATAAAGGCTCTCTCTCCAACAGGCGTCTCTCGCGTGCTTAAGGCGCCACTCGACGGAGATTCAGTTCGCGACAGACCGCACATGAAGACTGCTCATCGTGTGGTGTGCGCGGAGCTCAAAGCGGAGCTCGTGCGTTGGGTTGAGCGGTGCCAGGCGTGGCACTGCTGGTGGTCACGTGGGCGACCATACGCGCAAAGGCGGAGAAGATTCGAGCGGCGCTCCGTGCCACACCAAAGCACACACAGCGACGGACTGAAGTGGCTGCTGTTCTCCGATGGTTGGCTGCAGAAGCCGCAACGACGCCACAAGCTCAAAGGTGAAACCTCCAGCATCTAATATTTATCGTGCTCGCCAGTCAAAATGCCCGTCTTTTCAATGTTCTGTTTCCACTTGTGACGTGTCTGGGACGGGTGTTTTTGAGGGTTCTAAACGGGTTCTATATATATCATTCTATTTTAATCTAACTCTTAAATAGATCATGATGTGTGGTCACAACTCATGCCTATTTCTAACCTCAACGCTCCAACGTCAGCCGCACCTCATCGAATGTGCTCGTACCCTTCCGCTGGCGCGCTGTTACACTGCACTAGGTGCAATGTGTACCGAGCGAGTAAGTTGCTCGGATATTTAGCGTGTCCGGGCGAGGCGTGTGTCGCTGGTACGAGTGCTTCAAAATGACTGCCAACGTGGCTGAAGCGCTTGTGCGTGACCGACCGCAACGTGACCCCGAGGTGCTCGCATTTGTTGGGCAGTACGTGAAGCGTCATTCGTGCTTGTCGAGGAACTGCAGTCGGCACTCAACAAGCAGTTCAAGCCGTCGACGTCCTCCGCCTCGACTGTTCTTCGCGTCTTGCGCCACGATCTCTGTCTGAGCCTTAAAGTGCTCGAGCGGCAAGCACGTGAAGCGCTGTCGACCGAGTGTGATCAACACTGTCTGCATCTTCAGCAGGCTCGGCTGGCGAAAAAAATTGCGAGAACAAGCCATCAGCGACGAGACTGTACGGTGGGAGGGCAAGCGCGCCACGCAGCTCGCAGATGTTGACTGATAGTTGCAGGTCAGTCGAGCCGTTGATGCGAACCGTCACAGCGCGGAAGTCCGACTCGCGATCCGTGCGAGTGAGCGCCGCGAGCATGACCTCTAGGTGCTGAATTTGAGTGAATTTTGTGGTGGTGGGCGGCACTGGTTGCGAGCAGTCCGGGAGACGAGCGTGTGCCATCGCCCAGAGTGTGCGAGCCATTTCTCCCGCCACGACATCCATATGCGAAGCGAGGAAGTCGCCAATCGCTCGTGCAGCAGACTGCACTCTTGCTGCCGTTACCCTGCGCACTGCTGGCACAATGTCTTGCGACGCAAACTGCCACGGGAGTGTGTTCTGTGACGTAGGGATGAAGAGCAGAGGAACCGCGCTAAACTCGGTATTTTCAACTCTGAGGGTTTTGTTTTACGATCATGCATATTGATGAAAGTGAGGGAGCTAATCTAATTAGTGAGCCCTCTGATGGGACGACCATGTTCGTCAGAAATCAGGTTAGACCACTAATTGGGAGTCTGCTGTGCTCCTTCGTACTTAGCACAGCAGCCCCGTTACAGAAACGCGAACAGATCGATTGTGAATGTACCGCTGTCCTTTGTGCCTCCTAGGTAGTTGATGTGAGCGACGTCGATCAGACGCCGAAAGTGACTGGTGTCGACCGTGAGCCAATCGTTCTGCGTCGCGTGGAGACTTGACCTTAGGTATAAGTTCGTGTCGACGCGTGTGGCGCGAGTCTCGTGGTTCTCTAGCGCGAGTTCGATGCGCAGCTTAGCGAATGTTTCGACTTCTTCAAACGTTGTGCTGTTTACATGAACTGCGCTCGTGTTGTTCTCAACTCGGATGCTTTTTTGTCCGGCTGTGCTTGCTGATGTCTCCGATTCTGAGCGAGACGCGGATCATTCAGACATTGTCAAGTTTGTTAAATCCGTATAGTGTCGGTTTGCCCAGCTTTCAGTGGCCATTTTAAGCATCGAGTCTAATTCTGTCTTGTTGATACTAAAAACGAATCGCATACGACTATAAAGGGGTGTATTTTAGAGTGTTCCGTAATTACACGTCGATTTCATGTTCAAATAGACTGTTTGACTGACGATGAAAAGAATGCATGACGGTACCGAGAAACCTAACAAGAACGGTCTCAAAACAGATTTTTGTATAAGTATATAGTTGTCAAATCAACAAACAGGTAAAGAAACACGCAGGTACACATAATGAGCCGTGCTTGAGCTTGTCTTTGCTTTGTCTAGTTTGCATGATCACTTTCAACTCAATGCGACTTCTGCAGGATACTCTCCATACTCTCTGCAACACATCTAGGTCTTACTCATCCGAGCGCTTTCACGTCTTTGTGGCCTTTGTTGCAGGTGCGCCTCCTTCTTGCTTTCATCATCGTATGAAATTTGCCCTTGTTCGTCCTGTACGACGTGATCGTCCTCACTACGCCAATGTCATCAGCATTCAGACCCAGGTAGAAACAAATACATCGCACATAGACATATATAATACGGTGCGTGTCTCGGCGTCACTCACTCACTCATAAGATGGCACACACAGGTGCACGGATGGCAATTGAAAACGAAAATGAAAGGTGTTCATTTTCACAGGGACCGATATTTTCTGGTTTCCCAGTCTTAAAAATGAAAGGATACTTTTGAGCGAGCGAAGCAATTGAGAGTGAAGCAAGTCGCAGCTTGTCCATAGTGGCTATGAGCTCGTAGATGTTCTCCTCTAGGATGCCAGTGTGGTGCCAGCAGTTTGCAATTGTAATGCAAGACACCTCTTCCCATGCCGCTAGCGCCCAGCGCATAGTGTAAACCACAGTGGCGTCGTACAGTTTTGCAATATCATGCTCGCTCGCAGCCAGCCCTTCTTTCCCTTCTTGCTTTAGGAGCTTGTCGAGCCGCTCGACAATGACCACGTTCGAATCCACATGAGATGCAACTTGAAAGATGCAATCACGCCGGTATCCTGTGGTTGCAGGTGAGCCATGGTGCTGGGCGGAAGGTAGCAAAGTTCGTCGTGAAAGACCAAGTCTGTTAAGCAATATGGCGACACGTTGTCGCCTGTTCTCACTCGCTATTTGCGCGTTGAAGCGCTGTAGCCATACTCCAACGATGCTCGACGACATCCAGCCCTTGGCTGAGATGGTGTACTCAATGCCGAGTTCGCTTGGGCTTTTTCGATCGAATAGAAACGGTAGTTTGTGTATGCCGTCACCATTTGTAGTGATCGCAACTGTGAGCTGTTTGACGAGCTTGAGACCTGACATGCGTTTGCTTGGCACTGAGGTTGCAGGCGGAGAGCAGTTAAAGTAAGCTGATACGTGGATGCTGTAAACGAATTGACGTTTGTATTTACTCGTTGAAGTACAAACCTCGACTCTGCCTGCGCTGACAGTGATCTAGCAGGTGATGCTGCCTCGTCATGGATGCGGCGCGGCTTGAGCTTGTGGCGTCGTTGCGGCTTCTGCAGCCAACCATCGGAGAACAGCAGCCACTTCAGTCCGTCGCTGTGTGTGCTTTGGTGTGGCACGGAGCGCCGCTCGAATCTTCTCCGCCTTTGCGCGTATGGTCGCCCACGTGACCACCAGCAGTGCCACGCCTGGCACCGCTCAACCCAACGCACGAGCTCCGCTTTGAGCTCCGCGCACACCACACGATGAGCAGTCTTCATGTGCGGTCTGTCGCGAACTGAATCTCCGTCGAGTGGCGCCTTAAGCACGCGAGAGACGCCTGTTGGAGAGAGAGCCTTTATCTTGAACGCGGCGCCAGCCCACGCGTCAAGCGCAGGCAGTGCCAGGTGTGGGTTGACGTCGCGATGCTGGCGAAGCAGTAACTTCTGCTGCACTGTGAGGCGAGTGCGCCTGGAGGGTCCGGGCATCTGTGTGTGAGCGGTGCTATAGTGTTGTGAGTGAATGGTGCGAGTGAGACCGACGAGCGTGCGGCTAGCGCCAGCCATTCATGTTCACAGATGTGCGTGTTTTGAGCGGGTTATAATGACAGCACAGAGCGCACTATTGGGAATGGTGTCGGTTCCGAGCAAGCACGTGGGCAAACAATTGCATCTATCTATATGTATACACATTTTAGCAGTGATGACTATTTTGTGATTCCTTGCCCACGTGCTTGTTCGGTACGCTGTTTCAAGACAGGACAGTACAACTATTGTTATTGCACCATTTCCACTTCGTGTCGTACATTATCGAATATATGTATGGATTTAATTGTGCCAGATTTTGTCGTTTTTGTGCATATTTGGCAAGTTTTGTCTGTTTTCGTGCATTGCATATTTGGTGTCTACCACACACTGCTGTTGTCGATGTGAGCGAGCGACGGCTAAACGGTAGTCGCGTTCACCATGTGCGTCGTCTCGAGCTCCTTTGTAGCACCGAGATCGGACACTTACTTGCGTGTGTGTGCGATTGGATGTGATAGAGCTCCGACCTGATGTTTGACGTCGGACAAACTGACAAACAAGCCCAGCTTTACATGAACTCCGCCACTACTTGTGTTGAGACGTTGGTCTCACGACAATGTGACACATTGCTCTGGTGTTGAACGGATGGATGCGCGATCGATCGATCAGTCGATGGATGGACCACCCCCCAAGCTCATATGCCTGACGTACGTTGCGCTTCCTGGGCAAGCACGCCGAGTCAGCGGCGCCATCTGGACGCACTAGAGAGCGAGCGAGCATGTGTTGTTGTTGTGTGTGTCGCTTCGAGCGCGGGACGAGATGAAGTCGCGATCGGCAGGACCTTACCCAGTATGCCAGCGCTTGTCTCGAGCGGAGTGGCGGCGATCGCTCGAGCACGCTTGAAGACCGCAGCACGCGCCATCTTTCGCGCCATCCTACATCCGCGGGCATGTCCTAGATTGAGTCTTTCGTGACACTCGAGACCAAGTCTGAGTGGTCATCGAGGCCGTCGACATCCAAGCCGGCGAGTCAGCGTTGTGTTGTCAAGCCAAGTCGATTGTTGGTGCTTTCCGCGTGCGACATACCTTCTCAAGTGATTCGCGGGAAAGAGCATTTCAGTGAACGACAGACGAACTTGTCCATGTCTCCGGGTTTGCAAAGACATCGCGCATTGGCGTGTTTCTTTGCTGCAGCAACAAGAACAACATGTCGCCTGAAGAACGGCGGGTTGTCGCCTGAAGCGCTTTGGCGGTCGGCCGACGCGCGCCACTCACAACCAGATTAGTAGCGTAGCACACGAAGCGAGTGAGCGAGCAGCGCGATGGCCGACCACGACGACGTCGCCGCTGCCACGCCCGAGCGCGGCGAGAGCATCGGCAAGCTCTCGATGACGACCATGGACGGCGAGCGCGACAGCACAGCTCTGCTGCACCTCGAGCCAGCACCAGAGCGAGCGCCAGAGGACAGCGACAGCACAAACAACCAAACCGATGCGGAAGCCTCGAGCGAAGACGCTGCTGTCGTCACGAACAAGGAAGCGCAAGACGTCAAGGCGCCAGCAGCAGCAATCGAAGACGTCGCGATCGATGAGCCAGCCGCCGACGACAACGACAACGACGACGCTGCGTCTGCTGCGCACGAGCACGCGGCGGTGCGCAGCTCGGACAGCGACATTGACATTGACGACATTGACGATCTCGCAACGGACGTCGCTGCGAGCTCGACCAGCACGGCGACGGACACCGAGAGCATCCCAGAGAGCGTCATCGAGAGCGCGACGACGACAACGACAACGACAGCAGCAATAACTACAACGACAGCGGATGAAGGTCACGCAAGCGCGGCCGACGCCAGTGCGACGGAGGAGGTCTCTGCTCCAGCGGAAGAGTCGACCGAGCCGTCCGCACACGACGACGTCGATGAAGACGAGCACGAGCGCGTTGGACGGCGCATGACGTACATTGGCGAAGGGCTACTCGACGTCGGTGGCATGGACGCGATAGACCGCCTCGGCGACGTGACGTCGATCGCAGACCTCGTCGGGCAGTCCGAAGTGTCGATGCCGCCGCCGCCGCACCTCGCGATCAACCGCCTCCAGGCGTTCTTGTCAATGGGCAGTGGCCAGCAGCCAGCAGCTACAACGGCGATCCTGTCGCCTGCGGTCGCTGCGCCAGCACCAGTGGCAGCACCGGCGCCCGTGCCAGTGGCGACGCCGGCACGACCGCCGCAGGCGCCTGCGCCAGCTGCAGTCAAGACTGTGGCGATCGAGAACCGCAAGTCGAAGCTCCTCGACTTCCTCGCGAACGACGTCGGCGAGCGGTACCTCGACGGCGTGTACCAGGACGAGACGCGCGACGCCCCCGAGACGCTCTCGGACGAAGGTGACGCGCACGACGAGGCGGCGCGCAACCAGAAGTCGGACACAGAGGTGCAGCAAGACCGCCAGCGCCGCGAGCAGCGCGCAAACAGCAAGCTCCTCGCGTTCCTCGCAAAGGAACGCGGCGAGCGACTCCACCGCGTCGAGCGCTCGCGCAGCAGCGAGGACGCGCAGCGACTGTCAGTGTTGCCCGACTCAGGCGAGCGAAAGCCTGCGGCGCAGCAGGCGCTGAGCCAGAGCCAGGGACCGGCGAAGACGCCGAGCAAGCTCCTCGAGTTCGTCGCCAAGTCCGTGACGGACAAGCCGAAGCTCGTGATCTTCAACCCCGAGGACGCCAAGTCCGAGACCGCGGAGCTCGAGCACCTCGTGGCGGAGGAGGCGCTGAAGAAGAAGCAAAAGCGCGAGGAGCGCGAGAAGGCGCGGCAGAAGGTCATGGCGTTCCTCGCAGAGGAGACCGCGGCGAGCAGCAGCAGTGCCGCAGTCGCCAAGACCGCTAGCTCGACGGTCAAGTCGGTCGACGAGACCAAAGTGCAGCGCGAGAAGGTCGTGGACCGGTACGGACGCGAGGGGCTCCTCGACTTCCTCGACCGCACCGAGTCGGCGCAGCAGCAGCGCATCAAGTGGGCCACTGCGCGCAGCCCGAGTCACGGGTCGTCGTCGCCTGCGAGCTCCGGGAGTCGGTCGCCCAAGTCGCTCACGTCACCGAGCGGATCCACTGCGTCGGCGTCTGCGACAACGCGGCAAGAGCTGACGGCGATGCCGTCGCCGCCGCCAAAGGCCGCAGCGCCAGCAAAGTCGCTCACGCGCACGCCGAGCAGCAACTCGACTGGCAACCGCCTCGCGTCGTTCCTCAGCAAGATCACGTCCAAGCACTCGCTCGCAGTCTCGTCATCGTCGTCGTCGTCTGGTTCATCATCGTCGGACTCGCTGACAAGCAGTCCCGTGAAGACGAAGAAGGCAAAGGACATCCCGCCGCGCCATGCTGCGCCAGCGCCAGCCACGACTGCGCCAGTGACGAGTGACGCCAGTGTCCTGCCTGCGCCGTCGACGCCCGAGCCCCAGAGCTCGCGCAGCTCGGCCAACAAGATGGCGCCAGTGCTCGCAGCGCTCGAGCAGATCACACACACTTGCGCGTCGAACGAGCTGAGCGACGTGTCAATCGCGCGCATCTCGACGCTCCTGACGTCGATCAGCCAGATCGTAAAGGACGACGTCGCGCGCGGCGGCAAACCGCCTGTGCGGCGCTGGTCGAACGCCTCGAGCGCCGTAGCGGCGTCTCCAAGCGGCGCGGCGTCGCCGTCGTGGGTCAAGTCGGGCAAAGAGATTGAAGAGTTTGACAAGAAGCATGCGCTCGTCAAGTCGGCGTCCGCGCCACCGACGCCAGTGAAAGCCGATACGCCTGCGGTGCTCGAGCGCGACAGCGAGCTCAAGGTCACGGTCGCGCCGAGCGTGCTCGAGTCGTTCAGCGAGTTCGAGACGGCGCAGAACCTGCTCGAGGTCGTCGCGACGTTCCACCAGCTCCTCACGGACTGCGGCTTGACGGACCTCAAACTCGAGCAGCCGTGGGCCGTGTACGACCACGTCAAGGTCGCCGTGGCGTCGAAGCTCGGGTTCCGCCAGAAGCAGCTCTTCAAGCTCCTCGACACGAAGCTCGCTGGTGACGTCTACAGCGCCAAGCCCGCGGCGCGCAAGCGCGTGTGCATCATTGGCGCGGGACCTGTTGGCCTGCGCGCTGCTGTGGAGATGGCGCTCCTCGGCGCGCAGGTCGTCGTGCTTGAGAAGCGCAAGCACTTTAGCCGCGAGAACATCCTGCACCTGTGGCCGTGGGTGGTCCAGGACCTCACGTCGCTCGGCGCGAAGGTGCTCTTCCCGCAGTTCTGCCACTCGACTGCGTACTTCCACGTCGGCACGCGGCAGCTCCAGTGCATCTTGCTCAAGGTCGCGCTCCTCCTCGGCGTCACGTTCTTCCCCGCGACAGCGTTCGAGGCGATTGCGCACCCGGACTCGATCGAGAGCGACCGGCGACCGTTCTACACGATCGTGACGAAGCCGCAGATCCCGTGGATGGAGTTCACGGCCGTGCTGAGCGCGTCGGGGACGCAGGACCGCTTGAGCGAGCAGGCGCGGATCAAACGGTTCGTGTTCAGTCGGAAGGAGGCGATCGGGCTCGTGTGCTACTTTCCGAACCACAACACGACGGAGGAGAAGAACGTGGCCGAGTTCTCGTGGACGATCCAGTTCAAGCAGCAGATGTTCGCCAAGATGCGCGACGTCGGCGTCGACTTGGAGAACATCGTGTACTACCGCGGCGAGATGCACTACCTCGTCATGACGCCCAAGCGGCAGAACCTCTTGGACCAGGGCGTGATGAAGCACGACTACCCAAACGTCTCGGACCTCGTACAGGACAGCAACATCGACAAGCGCGTGCTCGACTCGTACCTCAAGCGCGTTGTCGACTTTGTCAAGATCCCGCAGAAGGCCGACTTTGCGCGCGTGCGGATCTTTGACTTTAGCGCCCGCACGCGCGCGGACAAGGCCGCGAGCATCCTCACGTCCAAGGGCAAGAAGCTGTACGTCGGCTTGATCGGCGACTCGCTCATGGAGCCGTTCTGGCCCGAGGGCCTCGGCACGTGCCGCGGCTTCCTGAGCGCGCTCGACGGCTGCTGGATGCTCGCGCGCATTGGCCACAGCTCGGACGAACAGCTCCTCGCAGACCGCGAGCTCGCGTACCGCGTCGTGCAGCACGTCTCGGGCTTCCGGCGCGACGACCTCCAGAAGAACGTGCGCAAGTACAGCGTCGACCCGACGACGCGGTACAACGTCAAGTTTCCGCAGCTCTGCGCGTAGATAGAAGAGCGCGTTAGATGCATGAATCTCATGTGTGTCGACATGCACGATACAAATGTGAGTAAAAGAGTCGAATCGCATTCGAATGATGTAGAACTATGCAAGTGGCTCCACGAGCTCATGCTCAGCGGAACTGCGACTTGAGCACGAGCAAGCGGCCGTCGATCGCGTCGACCTCGACGTCGCAGATCGTGCGCAGGATATCCTTGAGCAGCGCGCGATCGTTGTCCGTCACAAGGAGCTTCTTGAGCTTCTTGAGCAAATCGCGCGTGCGCATGCGGCCGCCGTACCGAATCAGCTCCTGCTGCACGCCGGCCTCCGAGAGCTTGTTCGCGCTCGACGACGACGTGCTCGAGACCTTGGTCTGCTTCGCCAGTGGCTCGTCCTTGGCTTTGCCCATCTCGTCGGCCTTGCGCTTGTGCGCGCTGCTCTCGCTCGCGCTGCTGCTGCTCTTCGCCGCGCTGCCATTCGCGCCACTCGCGTCTGCGCCCGCGCCGCTGCTGCTGTCGCCGCTCGCGCCGTTGCTCGCGGCGGCCTTGGCGCTGTCGCTCGCGCCAGTGGCGCCGTCCGAGCGGTCGCGAATGATGTTTCCGCCCAAGTCGCGCTTGATCTTGTCCATGTCTTTGGCCGAGTAGTCGTCGTCCGAGCCGTCCTCGTCGTCGCTCTTGTCGTTCTCTTTGCCAGGCTCACCCATCTCGCCGCTCTGCGCGCGCTTGAGCAGGTCCTTCATCGCCTGCCCAGTCTCCGTGAGCTTCCCAGTGCCTTCTGGGTCGACTTCAAACTCCTCGTCCTCCGAGTCGGACGCCACGACCTTCGTGTCCTCGTGCTCGATCTCCGCGTCGCTCTCGTCGTCGTCAAACTTCTCGTCAAAGTCGCCGCCGTCCTCGCCCTGCGCGCCGCTCTCGGCCGCTTTCTTTGGCCGCACGCTGCGCTTCGGACGGTTCTCCTGGACCTCAAACATGTCGTCGACCTCGACTTTCTTCGCGCGCGCGCCGCCAATGGCGCCCGTGCGCACGCGCGGCGCGCTCACAGTGTCGCCCGACTCGTTCTTGTCGTCGCCCGCGAGCTTGTGCTTCATGAGCCAGCGCTCGACGGCGCGCTTCTTCTCGTTGTTCAGGTCCTCGGCCTCTTCGAGCGTGAGCGTGCGGTAGTTGAGCGGCTTCTTGAAGCGGAACCACTGCTCCACCGGCATGACGCTGAATTCGTCGTTGTGCCGGTTCTTCACGAGCAGCATGTACGTCGACGACTGCCCGCCTTCGAACACGCCGTTGAACTTGTTCTTGCCCTCTTGGTCCTCGATGACCCACCCGGCCGTGCGCGTGTCCTTGCGGCGACGGCGACGGCGCTTGCGCAGTGCCGGGTTGTACCCGACCTCTTCCTCCTTCTCCTCGTCGTCCTCGATCACGCGCTCGGGCTCGCGGTACATCATCACAGGCTGCGCACACGTCTTGAACTGCGGCAGCTGCGGCGTGTCGAAGCGCGCGATGTTGTAGCGCTTGATCGACGGCGTCGCGCGGAGCACAAACGTTTCTTCTTTCGCTGCTGTCGATGCAGCAGACGAAGAAGACGACGATGCTGGAGGGGCCACCGCACCGGCACGGCGCACGCCTGCGCCAGTCGACGCCTTCGCGCCGCCACTACGCTGCATCTTCACGTTCTTGCTCACTCGAGCGATTTCAGTTGTGTGGTCGTTTTAGCGGGGCGATCGATTTCATTCTCTGACGCAATACAGTGAGTGCGACTCGATATACGTGAGTTTACTATGTAAACGCGAATATTGATAGCTACAAACTATCATGACAGAGAACAACAATTTTCTGTATTGTTTGATTTCGAAAAATATATGTTGATATATCAAACATGAAAGACGACATTTTCAAGAAATTAGAAAAATCCTGATCATTGTATACGAAAATATCACAAGCTCAACAAGACTGCATTTGAAGACAACACACAAGTAGGACACAGAACAAAAAAACACAAGAAAAAGATAGGATGCAAAAGACAACAAGTAGGCACAGAAACAAAACAAACAAACAGATAGGAATGCATGAGACAGCAACAAACGTAGGATAGGGACACAAACAACACAACAAAACTCCAGAAAAACTATATAAGAAGAAAAAGGAAATAAAACAAACTGCATGTGGAACAAGAAAACGATCTGTCTTTACTTCCTAAACTTTACATTGATTCGAAACATACACAACAGGGACAGATCAAACCCGTTATAGCAAAACACACCACTCCAGCAGAACCAAACTAACCGCCCGCGCAGCGGGCGGCTCTCGGCTAGTCTATCCTTAACTAAGCTAGAGATCTGAGGCTGCGTGTGTCTGTGTTCGGAACAGCTCAGTTAGGCGCCACACTTTTGGTCAGTTGAGATCAGATTTTGGCCTGTTATTTTGTGTGACATGTTTCGAATTTTGTTTGCGAAAACCAGGTCAGTCGATTTTTGGGATATTTTCGGGATTGTCCCGATGACAAATTGTCGCTATACGTATAGGTTGTTAGGGACATATTCGGAACTGTCCCGGCTTTCAGTTGACAGCACCTCGCGCGGACCGAAGCAGTGCCATGCAGCTCGGAGCTCGCCACCGAAGCGAAGAGGAGGTCGGCAGCACCGCTCTGCATGGTGCGACTGAGGATTTGCGCGGTGGTGCTGAGGCGTCAACTCCAATTAACACTTAACAAAAAACTCCAACCAAACATTATTTTACCGCCCGCGTAGCGGGCGGCGCTCGGCTATTATATGCAACGTAAGAGCAATTGATGAGCGAAAGGGGACGAACTCGACAGGATGCATGTAGTTTATGCAGATATTCCTTTATTACACAACTGATATGCCTCTTTGTGACGACTTGAAATGTTTTAGGTAAATCACCTAATAACTAAAATTTTGCATCGAAAATCACTGGTCAAAACTATTTAGTCCGAAAATGCGGCGAATAATTTTACATTAGAGCGAACATGAATGTGCTGTTTAAGACCAGCACATCAGCTTTTTGGATAGTGGGTCCTTTGTACTATTGATTGGTGTCGATAGGACTCGAAGAGAATGGGATTCAAATGAGTTAACGTAATTCTCTACTTCATGACCCAATAATTAACACACAAGCAAAACCATTACCGAAACGAACAAATGACCATCTCTTAGTTTTAATCTATACATGTCGAAGCATGATTACTTTTTGCATCTGTAGTGGTGCTTACGAAAGAAACAACGAGATATTTGAGAATTTCTGCAACGATCATAACATGACCCACGCATTGGCATACACAAGTGAAGTCAGCAATAATACAATACTGTAATACAGAGGGCGGATGACATTTTTACTTTACATAAACACTATTCATTAAATTGGCTCATAACGTGGTTGACTCGATCAAAAACTTACCTTTATAATTTAAAGCAGCGCATTGGAAGAATGGTTTTGGCTTATGAAATGAAATACCTTTTCAATTGGTGGTTTACGTTACGTCAAAAATGCTTAGGTTTCCGTTTTCCGCCGTTACTGATTGGTTTTATGTGGGAACGAGATAATTCGTACTGTATGCAACTTCATGCGTGAACAAGTAACCTTGTATTCAGAACCTACGATTTTGCGAACCTCTGTCACATCACTTGCTTCCTACATAGCCTCCGACAGAGCTTATATGATGACTTTTTGCAGACAGACAGTGAAAGTCAAACCTGGCGCGGTCGATGCCTTAAACGCAACATGCAGAAGACGAGGGGCGTGCATCATCACACGGTACTTCGCGCCGAGATCACGCTTCACGTCAAGCACGAGAGCGAAATCGCGGCAAATGTGCGGCGCTCGGTTGCTGGTGCTTGCTTCTTGGACTTGTTGCGCACCATGTTGTTGTTGCTCAGTGCAAATGCGAAAATGAAGATCGTTCTCGCCGAAGACACTCGACCACATCATAGAGCGAGCCAATGACTGGACACCGTTGGCGCAGGCTCGACTCCTGCTGCGGTCATTGTACAGACCAACATCATTGAGGTGAGTGCTGCATAAGGATGCATATGTATGAGTGTGCAAATGAAGCACGAGCTTGTCCATGACGGCTACGAGTATTGACGCCCCGCGCTCGCTTGAAAGTACATAAGTAAGGTACTCCAGCGACTCCGACAGAAAAAGCACCTTAACGCGTTCTTCGCTGTATTTGGCGCCGACGCCGCGCTGGACGCGATAAGGCAGTCGCTTAAGATCATGTGGAGATGTACGTACGCGCTCAGCGCTTCTGTCGCTGCATGTGCTTATGGTTGCGAGTGGAGAAGTGTGGGCTCGTTCAGGTACGACGCATTTGCTCTTGGCAGATGCACTTCGTCAGTTAATCTTAGTTTTGTATTGACATACAACAATAGCCGTAGTCAGTGAGTTGTCGAAACTTATAGTAGTATGTGATGATGTGGCGTGCAAATCCCGGGCGGACCTGGGTTGCACACCAGCTCTGGTGCGCGAAGAGCGAGCTTGGACAGCTTGGAACCTGGCGGTCTTGAGCAGTCCTAGGTCGTCTTCGCCCGTAGTCTAGGGGTCCGGAGTTCGAGCCAAGGGGTGAGACGCAGTCTGGACCCAGTTGGTCAATACCTCACACTGTGTACCCTTGATCGTTCGTTTGATCTGAGCAATACGTGGTCGAAGTCGGTCGGCGCGCTGGCGAGCGGGGTTCTTGTATGGCCTTGGCCACGCGAGGCAAACGAGTGCGCACTGGGGGTGATCTGTTTTTGCAATGGTCTGATCGAGACCGTGCGGGCGATAGCTCTTGTTCCTCCAGGTGCGTCGCCGGGCACAACCTGGGTGTCACGTCAAGTCCGGGTCCGAGGACCTGGGACGACGGTTGTCAATTACCGCGTTCGCAGTAGGACCGGGGTGTTAACTGCGCTTGCGCGACAGGACGGAGTTGTCAACGTGAGTCCTTTCTCGGTACTCGACGGACGAGTGACTGTGCGAGATCTTCTCAATCGCAGCAGTTGGTGGCACTGTTTGGTGGCCTAGGTCACGTGCGTTTTCTTTCTCTGCACGAACCTGGCGGGACTTTGTCTCTTTTTGTGTCTTTTTGGTGGCAGTCCTGGGATCAGGTGACTCGGCGAATGGCGGCTAACCGAGCTCCGTGCGATCGCCAGAGGCACACAATACAATATGGAATACACTCCACTATTGGCCTCGCCTCGAGCGCAGCGCCAAGATGTATGTGTAAATGATACACCGGGCTTGAACCCCCAAGATGCAGCACACTGCACACCACTTGCGCTTCCGCATGTGCCCTCCTTTAGCAACTAGTCGAGTTGCAGACATTGTGCCGAATGTAGCGGTCGTAGCTGTGAGTATCCTCTGGAACGGTCGAGTCGATGGTTGTCGGCGAGACTTGCGCGGGAGCTGGCAAATTGGAGAGTTGATTGATACAAACATTAAGATATGCATGAAACCTACTTTGACTTGCTTTCACTATGGTGCGGCAGCTTGAGTGGCTTGGCACGCGTGCTGGCACTCTTCGACACGACAGTCTTCTCGCTTGTGGCTCGAGTGCGCCGACGCTCGTGGGTGCGGTGGTCATCATCGGAGACGCAGGAGAGCTGGCGAGAAAATTCCAGACGCGTGGGTACACTGTCCCACTCTGCGGCGCCAAAACGTGGCCCAGGTTCGGATCGGAACCCAAAGTAGAGGAGCCTGGACCCAAAGTAGTGGAACCTGGACTGGTTTGGACAACTTGAGCTTCCCGAGCAGTTCTTCGGATCTTCTTGTGGCTGATGTGCGGAGACACGCACATCATTTGAGCAACTAGTCGCCCATGCCAAGAGAGCGTAAATCTCAGGATTCGGATCGTTGATTTATCGATTGTGCAACTCAAATTTTATGTTTGGTCTATTTGTTGTACAAATTGGAATCTTGCGTGGGATCTCCTATTGTAATGTCTAGGATGTTGCGGAGGGCTTGCGGTTGCCAAATGAGAGTAATATCGTACAAATGAAGGAATATCGTATTAATTTTGGAATGATATCGAGTGAAGTTGCAACATAGTGCCAAAAGCGAGGATCTGGGTGACGGCTGATGATCGCGACTCGCATTATCCGCGACAGCAGTCGACGTGATGGCCGAGAGCGTGCGCGCCGCGTCTCTTGAGAGACCTTCCCACAACATGGCTGAGTTGACGTTTGTATACCCAACTCAAATATTTTGCTTCGCTTCGGACAAAATATGTCAAAAGAAATGTCAGAGGCAAACGCCTACCCCTAAAAAATTTATTGGCTACACATTTATCACCAAAGGACTCAAGCCGTGTTCGATGACGAGTTAATAGCTATTTCCTTTTAACATAATAGCTGTTTTGTAATTGAATTAACTACGATAATGCATGTTGTCATAGTTGCCAAAAAAGTCAATCTTAGATAATTAGGCACTTGCTCTCCACCTTATTGATTTGAGATGCAGTAAGACTTTTGCGACATCGAACACTGCCTACTTACTATGAAGTTACTTCAACAAATCTGTTCAACATAGATGGTATTTTACGAGTTTCGAACTACTATCAAACAAACACGGCATCAATTAGACAAAACACGAGAGAGTACAACATTCACTAAACGAGCGTACTCAAACAAAGTAGCAAACGACACTATCGGAGCTGTCATCAAATTTGTCGATACACAGTTTATAAAACACTAAAACGTCATATAACAGTATTAGGGTCTGAACAAATGCGTTCTTGCACTACCCCGAATATTTTTTCATATATATCCTACATTGTCATAATTACAGTATCTCGCGCAAGCTACACGGAGATTACATTAGATTACATTAGGGTTGTAGTATTTAATACAAAAACGAAAGCAAGCGGCAGCATCGTACGATAAATGGGAATTTGAAATGTATACATTTCGGATTTGATTGAGTTTGGATTTATACCAGACGTACAAAGTGATTTGCTTCTAGGGATAGGAATGGTTTTCCTGGGTTTTGTCCCATATACCCCATATTGTCATAAATATCCCAGCAACAATCTACATTAGGGTTTTGTCCTAAAGTAGTTCTTGTATCACACAAAAGCAATTGCAGAGTTGACTCGTTCATGCGCGGCGATTGATCGTCGTCGCTCTTCACGCGCGCGCATGACACGGACACTTCCGTACGCAGGCATCGACGCAGCGTGGGAGGCGCGCCAGCTCCAAGCGTTCCAGCAGCTCCCACGCAGCGCTGCGCATGGGTCGTTTGCGGACTTTGTGTTCGGGCGGCTGCTCGAAGACGACCTGCACGTGAGCTGCTCGCCGATGCTGCCACCGAACGTCGATCGCTTGCATGACGTGACGATCCAAGGCATGTGTATCTTGCAGGTGCGCGCTTTCTCGTGACAGTTGCTCACTCGCTCCGCTGTGTCTGCAGCGTAGTACACAGCACATCGTGAGTGTCGAGTGACGGGCATCGACTGACTTCGCACGCTCTGCTGCTGCTGCTGCTACTCGTGACGTCGCTAGATCGTCGACATCGTGAACATTGGCGCCAACTTTGAGCACCGGAAAGAGGACGCAAAGGGACCGACGCGGACGCTCAAGATTTGCTTCACGGACGGCCACCAGCTCGTCTTTGGTTTTGAGTACCGATGGCTGTCGTCGTTCAGTATGGCGCTGTTGCACGGCACAAAGGTGTGTGCGTCTCGCTGTGTGCGGCAACGACGACTTCGTCAGTCGCTGCTCAGTCCTGGACGCACTATGAGCTGACTGTAAGCGCCTACGCTGTCTTGTAGGTGGCAGTGACGAACGTCGACGTGCGCCACGGGCTCCTCATGCTCACGCCGCAGAACTGCCGACTGCTCGGACTGTCGGGGAACGAGCTGCTCGAGCAAGCGCGTCAGTCCACTGGCGCACCGAGCGACGCACTCGATGGGGCGAGCTCTGGCGCGTACTCGGCTGCGCTCATGACGACGCAGTTCACGTCGGCGCCGTCCACTCCACACAAAATGGCGACGCATGACGCTCCGTCGCAGCGACAGCCGCCTCCAGTCGTCTCAGTACCTCAGCAGCAGCAGCAGCTACGCAACAATATGCCAGTGAGTGCTCCGATCGCTCGGCCGTCTGGCGCGAACGGCACGACGTCTCAGCCTCAAGTGCCAGCCCAGAGCCGACAGCAGCCAAGTGTGAGTGGAGCCGCTTCGACTCAAGCGCCGCCGTCTCGACCTCCGCCAGCGCCAGCAGTCACGCCGCCGGTGTTTGTCGACGTCATTTCATCGGACGACGACTGCGACAGCGACGCCACGGACCCGATGGTCCACCACTTGTTCTACAGCCCTAACACGCCGCGCATCCCTGACGACTCGGAGCGCCGCTCACGGTCGCGCAAACGACCGCGCGACTCCAGCAGCAGTAGTAACAGTGTGGTGATAGGCTCAAGTGGCGCCAAGCCGCTTGCTGTAGGACCAGCACTCGCTGCGATGCCCCATCCTGGAGCTGCAGTGCGGACACCAACACCAACTGCAGCCGCGTCGTCTGCTTCGAGCGCACCGCAGCCACCGCCGCCACTGGCGAACAACGTCGATATGGACGACGGCGACGCGCCGCTTGGCTTTACGCTTCTCGGTCCAGCGCACGGACTCCCAGGCAGTCATGCAGCACCGCCAGTCGACCCGAAGGCGCCGTTCCAGTACTTCTCGGCGCGCGAGACGTCGCTCTCAGCCGCCGACAACGCGGTCCTGGACGACGTCGTGCACATCCGCGCGTGCATCAAGTCGGTCGCAGGCTTCCAGTTCCAGACCGGACTCTACGACCTGCAAGTCCTGATCGAAGACTGCACCGAGACGAAGCAAGTGTCGGTCGACGCGGCGTTCGTGGAGCAGCTCATGGGCGTCTCGTGCCTCGAGTTCCTCGGCGCGATGCAGAAGACGCCGCACGTGGCGCACCAGTGGGCCGCACGCATGCAGTTTGCGCTCATGACGCTCGAAGGTGTGATGGCGTTCCGGCTCAACCCGAACGGCTCGGTCACGCTCCTGGCGTGTCGCGACGTCACGAGAGATGACGCGCGGTTGCTCCTCCAGCGCGTCCGAGCGACGCTCGCGACGACGCAGTAGACAACGAGACGAACAGCAGCAGTCGCGATCCAAACAGTCTTCTCTCACAGCCGCAGCGCTAGTCTACCGAGTCTCTATAGCCCAAAGATCGCGCGGTGCGTGAGCGCCTCAGTCAAAGGCGCGGCGCAGTCGAGCGCGAGGTGCCGCATCTCGCCGTCGCGCGCAGGAAGGCCGACGAGGATGTCGTTCTTGGGCGTCACGGCGTGCGGATGCATGACAAAGAGGAACGTCTCGTACTGCGCCTCGCGCGCGCGCATGTTGCGGTCGCTCTCGAGCACGCTCTTGCACTGCCGTCGCCGCACGTTGATCGCCGAGTGCGCGAGTGCGCTCGCTGTGTGGCCGTAGTCGGCAGCTTTCGCGAGCACTTGGTACTCGGTGCGGCTCACAGTGTGTGCGAGTGCCTGGGACCGCGGGTACTCGAGCGCGCTCAGCTTGATCTTGCCGACACAGCACGGCGCGAGGACGTACGCCGCGCGCTCGTCGAGGCACTTTTGCATGACCATGTCCGTCGCCTATAGCAGTAGGACACGCGTGCATGAGGACCAGTGAGTAGCTACAGGAGAGAGACCGCGGTCGCATGCAAACGTACTTCGCCGCAGGCGTGGAGCGCAATGCCGACGTCGAACGGCTTGTCGTACTCTAGAGACCGAGTGCGTGGTAAGTGAGGCAGTCTCTTGTGTTACAGGCGGTCGCGTGGCTCGTCGTACCGTCAATGAAGCCGCAGAAGATCTCGACGTTTGTCAGTCCTGCCGCTGCGATGCGCTCCTTTGCTGTGGTCGCATGTGTGAGAGAGCAGATGCGATGACAAGAGCGATCAGTTGGTCATCTGTCAGATGACAACAAGCAGCAGGCGATGACCAGACGCACCGATTGCGAGCGACGGCTCCTTCTTGTCGAGCAGCACGAACGTGCACTGCGGGAAGAGGCACGCGAGTGGGAGCGCGACGTACCCCGAGCCGGCGCAGAACTCGACGACCACATCGCCAGGTCTGGACGAGACACATGCGCATCGTCAGTGTGAGACCAGTGCGAACGCGCGAGAGAGCATCACAATTGCACTTGCATGGACGCACTGGAGCATGCGCTGGAGAAAGACTGCGAGGTTCTCGACTTGGTGACGCTTGTTGCGCGCGCGCAGCGGTGGGAGCTTACCGTCGCGCGGATGGATGCCGTCTGGCAGGTCGTCCCATGGGATCATAGACGGCAGCGACAATGACGACTGCGCTCGCGAGGAAGTGCTAGAGGTGTTGCTGTTGTTTTCTTCATGGACGCAGCGCAGCGGGTTGCAGCGGTAGCGACAGCGCATGTGGCCGAACGCGGAGCTCTCGACGAGAGCAAGCACTTCGTCGAACCAGAGCTGCGAGTCGGCTGGCGCGCGGAGCCCTTTCTTGAGCAGCTTGCGCTGGCTCTTGTTGCTGTTGCTAGTAGAGGTAGTGCTTGCGAGTGGCAGTGTACTAGTAGATGCAGCAGCGTTGTCATTGCCGTGACAGCGCCAGTCGAGCTCGTCCCACGTGCCCCATGTGAGCGTCGGCAGCACACCATTCATCGTCGTCGTGGCGGAGTCGGATTAGTTGAAATTTGATCTTATATTCGTAATATTTGTGTTTAAAAATATAAAATTTAGGAAGAAAAGATGGCGCGTCGAAGCGACCTGTGAGACTGAATTGGATGCATAGTGAAAGCTAGTGTATTGGACCTGTTAAACCGCACGCAATAGAGAGATACAAAAACGAAAGCAAGCGGCAGCATCGTACGATAAATGGGAATTTGAAATGTATACATTTCGGATTTGATTGAGTTTGGATTTATACCAGACGTACAAAGTGATTTGCTTCTAGGGATAGGAATGGTTTTCCTGGGTTTTGTCCCATATACCCCATATTGTCATAAATATCCCAGCAACAATCTACATTAGGGTTTTGTCCTAAAGTAGTTCTTGTATCACACAAAAGCAATTGCAGATTTGACTCGTTCATGCATAGCACATAGCACAGTGAAAGCAAGTCTCAGAATTTAAACACTATAATAGGAAAATGTAAGGCAAAAGGGCAAGTGTCATCAAGAGCATATGGACGTGTTACATGTAAAGCAACTGAGTGAGTGCTGCGAGCGAGTGCTGCTCCTCGCGACTCGACATGAGTCGCACCGCGACGGATCTCCTTCACGTCCGTCTTCTTAGTCTTTGTCTTGCTCTTGCTCTTCGCCTGCTTTCATTGCTAGGTCGTGCGCAAGCTGGGCTCTGCGAATGACCTCGGCTTCCTTCTCAGTCATCACTCTCAAGCCTCGATGTGGGCGAGCGACTTGTACGACGATTTCGAGCTCAGGAGGCACGGAGGCGCGCCAGACGTCTTTGATGAACTCGTACGCACGATCGACCTCACTGCCAGGTCCATGGGTCATGACGAGCTCGATGTTGTGGTCGAATCCGTTCTGGCTCCAATTT
The DNA here is from genome assembly GCA_003730235.1 of Pythium guiyangense. Taxonomy (NCBI): domain Eukaryota; phylum Oomycota; class Peronosporomycetes; order Pythiales; family Pythiaceae; genus Pythium; species Pythium guiyangense. The sequence goes on from QXDM01000118.1 coordinate 226,202, forward strand.
ATGCTTCCTGCGCACGCAGAAGGGAACAGTGTAAGTGAGCAGTGTCGGTGACATGACAAGCAAGACAAGTGAGGGGCATACCGTGGATGAGCCAAGTCCGATCGATGAGTGTAAGGTTGGTGTACAGCACGCCAGGCGGGTTGTGGATCTTGAGTCGGTCGTGCCGAAGTTGAGCAAGCCGATTGATCACAACATGCCCACCTCGTGCCGCTCTTGCGCGTCTGTAGTCCGCAAGTATGCGCACACGAATGCCTCTAGCCAAAGCATCGATAATGTCCTGGATGCAACGGTGTTTGTGTGAGCGCCAGCACATGTTAGCACATACGAGAGCTGGCGTACCTCTTCCTCCGTGAAATCATAGATGACTGTCACGGGAGTGTTCTCCGTGACGTAGCTTACACGTGGTCTTACGAGGAAGCGATGTGGTGAAGCGCAGAGGGGCTGCGCTGAACTCGGTATTTTCAACTCTGAGGTTTTTGTATTAGGATCATGTATAGTGATGAAAGTGAGGGAGCTAACCTAAATAGTGAGCTGTCTGATGGGACGACCAGGGTCGTCCATAAATCAAGTCGAGCCACTAATTGGGTGTCTGCTGTACTACTTCGTACTTAGCACAGCAGCCCCGTTACACCATCCCACACAAGCTTGCAGACACGCAAGCAAAAGGAAGCAAAAGCACACAAGAAGAAGCAACACGACGCGCACACGTGGCGCGACGCAGCGAGCAACAGCAGCGACGACCCCGAAGACCATGCAGCACGGCGACGAGAGCCGAGCTATGTGCGACGCCTGCCGCCAGCCTCTGCCGAGCTCGAGCGTGATCGCAGCGACGGCGACGTACGCCGACGCGCTTCGCCGACTGTCGCTGTACGACTGCAGCACCGTGCGCGACTCCCCTGGCGACGAGGAGCTCGCCGACATGTGGCGCCGATGGCGCCAGTCGCGCGGCAAGACCATCACGACGACCGGCCAAGTGACGAAGGAGGCGCTCGACGAGTCGTGGACGCGCTTCGTTGCACGCTGGAACCTCGAGCCAAACATGGCGCTCGCCCTCGAGCGCCGCGAGGGACAGCACGAGCGCTACCATCTCGGCGAGCTCGCCGAGCGTGTGTGCTCTGCGTCGTGGGACGCAGACCGGCCGTGCTGCTTCGTGCACGTCGTCACGTACTGTCGCATCTGCGCGCACCGCGAGAAGCCGACGCTCGAGCAGTGAGAGGCGATGCTCGCGGAGTATCCGCTCGACGAAGACGAGAAGGCTCTCCTCGCCCAGTATCGACGCGCGCTTGCGGCGAACCGCGCTGCGCGCGGTGACCGCCGCGGCGTCTCGCCACCACGTCGCTCGCACGCGCGCGCTCCCCCCAGCGCGCGTATCCGGGCAGCGCGCGCTTCGCGCGCTCGCAGGAGCGGCATGTGGCGTGGCAAGAGCCGAGACGATCGCGTTCACGCTCTCGGTCGCGTGGTCGCGCGCGCGCGCCGTCACCTTGGCGCGAGCAGCAGCACCAGCAGTGGCGGCCTCGTACGCCATCACCAAGTCGGGAACGTCTTCGAGGAGAGTGGCGCGAGGCTCCCACGAGTCGCTGGCCGAGTCAAAGCCAAGCCAGCGGACACGATACTCGCGGCGACTGGCACCGCGACCACGGTCGCGGTGTTCAAGCAGACGATCGACGATCCAGCGCGGGTGACCCGCGCTGTCAACAAGCGGCGGCGGACCATCGCGGCGGAACGTGGCGCGACGAGACAACAGTCGCGCCTGTGCCTGATCGGCTGGAGATGGTGTCGCACGACGCCGACGTTGCTCTGAGCCGCGCCGATGACGCGATTGCGGAGGCGGATCGACTCGACCAAGAGGTTGCTGCGCTGAAGGCGCAGCTGGCGAAGATGGTCCAGGCAAACGAGGCTCTTCGCGCGGACAATCGGGCGTTCCGCGCGGGTCAGACGCCGCCAAGCGCTTCGACGAAGCCGCGTCCTCGTCACGTCGGGTCGCGCTTCGAGCCTGGCGAGGCAGCTCGTCCGTAGGGGGCATAGCCGGTACATAGCGCTTTAAGCGCCCGACATAGAATGTCGGGTGCAGACGTAATGCACTAGGCATGTCGAGTGTGTACGCCTCGCCTTTGCATCGTACGATCGTGAACGGACCGATGAAGCGCGGCGCGAGTTTGGTCGCGCCAAGGTTCGTGACAGAACCAGGTGCAATGCCGGACGCTGATAGCAAAACAAGGTCACCGACCGCGAACTTCTCGAAGTTCTTGCGCCCACGCTGGTCGGCTGCGGTTTTCTGTCGATCGACTGCTGCGGCGACTGCATCGCGCACAAAGCGAGCGACAGACTCGCGCTTTTGAACGAACTCGAGCACACGATCCTCGTCGATCGTAGCTGAATGCGCGGATGGTTTGTCCGCGCCAGTGCGCGTGGTGATGGCGATCGCGCGTCGCGACGGCGCGATGAGTGCCGCGTTCACCCAAGCCGTCGCTTCGTTTGGTGACATCGCGACTGTGCAGCGCGCGGACCGGTCACCGCACGAGCTCTTCTCTTTTGCTGAAGGAGCGCCGCCTTGCGATACCGATGTACTCGGTGTCCCTCCCCCTTCAAGAGAGCCGCCGTCGTCAAAGCCAAGGACCGCGGGAACGCGCGGATGACGCGCGTTGTTGATGAAGAACGGCGTGTGGCCCGTGGACTCGTGCACCGCGTTGTTGATCGCGAACTCGACCATCGGCAATAGCGCGCTCCACGACGTGTGCGACGACGCGTAACTGCGCAGCACGTCCTCGACGACACGATTGACACGCTCGGTCTGCCCGTCGGTCTCTGGGTGCGACGCGGTCGACATGAGCAGCCGCGTCCCGAGGAGCTGGAAGAGGCGATCCCAGAACGATGCCGTGAAGCGCGGGTCGCGGTCAGAGACGATCGACGTTGGCATGCCATGGTGCCGATACACCATGGAGAGGAAGAGCTCAGCTGTCTCCTGCGCGGTGATGCCGACCGCGACTGGCGCAAGGTGTGTCATCTTGCTGAAGCGATCGACAACCACAAAAATGCCCGAGCGACCAGCTTGATCACGAGGCAGCCCGAAGATGAAGTCCATGCTCACGGATCGCCAGGCGTCCGCGGCGATTGGGAGCGGCTGAAGCGGGGCCTGCGACGACTGCGAAGGCTTGACCCTTTGGCATGTCTCGCATGAACGGACCCACTTGCGCACCCACTTGTACATGTGGGGCCAGTAGAAGTCGCGCGCAAGAGCGAGATACGTCTTCTCGCGGCCAAGGTGACCGCCAGGCGCAGCGTCATGGTACTCGTGCAAGATACGAGCGCGCAGGTCGTCGTCGAGCGGCACGACGACGCGAGGGCTGTCGAAGCGATCGATCTGGTACTTGAGCAAGTCGCCGGATACCGAGTAGCGCGGTGCTTGACTCCGCGCTGAAGGCGTCAGCTGCAGCAGCGCCGACGGAGACGGGTCTCGACAGTACTTGAGCATTGCGGCGCACGACGGGTCGCGGGAGTACGCCGCGGCGATCTCATCTCGAAGCGGGCTCACAGCTGTCGACGTTGTCGCGCTTATACCAAGCGCGACACACGCGCTGCATTCTTCGTCGTCATCGTCGACAGCGTGTTGCGGCGAGTCGGGTCGCGGGTCGTAATCGGGACGCCGCGACAGTGCGTCAGCGATGATGTTCGTCGCGCCCGGCTTGTAGAAGACGACGAAGTAGAACTCGGCGAAGAACGACAGCCAGCGCGCCATGCGCTGGCTCAAATGCGGCGACTTTGTCGCGGTTCGGAGAGACGCGTGGTCGGTGTAGATCGCGAACGTCTGCTCACCCAGCAGATACACGCGGAACTTCACCAACGCGTAGCGCATCGCGAGCAGCTCCTTGTCGTGCACGGGGTAGTTGCGCTCCGCGGGCTTCAGCTGCCGCGACTGGAAGCTGATGACGCGCTCTCGTCCCTCGTCGTCGTGCTGCATGAGCGCGCAGCCGATCGCAAAGTCGCTCGCATCGCAAACGACATGGAACGCCTTGGTGTGATCCGCCAGTGCAAGAACCGGCGCGGTGGAGAGCCGCGACTTGACGTCGTCAAACGCGATCTGGTGCTCACGACGCCATTCCCACGTGGCATCTTTCTTCAACAACTGCGAGAGCGGGAGGATCACGGACGCGAAGTCTTTCGCGTAATGATGAAGGTAGTTCGCAAGCCCAAGCCACTGCCGGAGCTCCTTTTGGTCGCGAGGTACCGGCCACGCGACGATCGAAGCCACCTTCTCTGGATCAGCGCGGACGCCGTCCGCGCTCACGTAGCTGCCGAGCACTGGGATCTCGGGGGACGCAGAAGATGCACTTTTTCAAGTTCGCGTACAGCTTGTTCTCGCGCATGGCTTCGAACACCTTTGTGGTGAAACGCGGTCAGAAAATCGGGCTCGATCCACGATCGTGCAGCGGCGATCGAGAACCGGCATCAGCGATCCAGGGGAAGATCAGCGATCATATCAGCGATCCGATCGGCATGTACTAGCGTGCGGCAGCGTCAGACACTCCACCCAAGCAACAAGCTACGTGAGGGAGGTGGCCGATCGTCCAAGACAACGTGCGATCACCCAAGTCAACGCGGATCGCGAAGCGAGACGGCACATCGACGATCGAGTGTGGCGACCGGCGATCCTGTCACCACGAACTAGCGCGTGACGACGACGCGCACGCCGCGAGAAGGACGAGCAACACGACAGCGGTGTCCAGAGGTCAGGAACGACACGCGATCGTCCAAGTAACCCAAGATCGTGGAGTGCAGAAGCGGTTCGGCGATCAAGCGTGACGACAGCGGTCGCGACGGCTCAGCGTGACGCGACCCGAGTCGTGTGGCATCGGCGTCGTCGTACATGTGCTACGAAGTCCCCATGATCGTCGTGCGATCACGATCACCGTCGACGATCGCGCGCGACTGCCATCGGCGATCCACCACGGTTGTCATCGGCGATCCTGTGTGGTTGCATTGGCGATCCAGTGCGATCCAGAGCTAAGCCTGGCCGCGAACGCGAAGACGTACGCAGACACCATCGTCGACGTCGACTGTGTCGAGTGACTCGGCAAGCGCGATCGACTCGCAGTGAGTGTGCTCGTCCCATCAGCACGATTGGAAGACCACTGAGCGACCGGGAATCGACCCATCTCCCGACGATCCAGTGAAGCGCAAATGTGAGCAGAGGTCCACGATAGTGCAAGCTAGTCAAGCATAGTGAGATCAAGTCAAAGCGGTAGATAGTTGAGCAAAGTAATTCAGTCCGGAATTCTCCTTGTCCAGCACACGTCCGATCCAGTCGATAGGGGATCGCGAGTGACCAGCCTCGCAGGGCCCGTTCTCACCCTCACGCCCAGCACCTGCGACGCGCAGGTCCGGAATTGAAAGCTCCGAAGAACCGCTCCGATCGACCGACGTGGGGTCATCGGATCGGCATTGGCATTGGCGATCATCTGGCGATCTTGGCGATCACCGACGATCAAGAGCACGCGACGAGCCTGGAAGCTTTGGCCAGATCGTCCCTGCTACCGTCTGCAGCGTCTACGCTCGCAGATCTTTGTGCGCCGTTTGGGATCGCGACCGCGATCTTCAAACGCCGCCGGCTTCGTGTGACGATCATCCGCACGCACCGGCGATCCCCCCAGCAGAGCATCAAGGAGGCCTCACAACCCGTCCGCTACAGAAGCTCTGCGCCCCGCACGGCTCATTTGATCGCGCCGTGCGTCCGTGATCGTGCCTCACAACCACGATCACGACCCGCGATCGTTGAAGACCCTCGACGATCGCGCAGTGCATCTCGCCGGAACAGCGAGATCGCACGACCCCAAGTCCCTCTCTCTCTCTGAGGACCGTCTTCCCCACCACCAACGGTCGACACTACACGCCGGTAAAGCGGATCGCGCCCTGCGATCCGGTATACGACGGAGCGGCAAGGGTCTGACACTGAGGACAAGAATTTGCTGTGGTCGTTCCACCACAACTGGTGCGCATGCCCAGATTCCTTGATCCTGTGAAGACCATCATGGTGAAGAAGACGCCCCCGAAGAAGAAGGGCAACAGCCCGCCCGCCACGAAGGCTGCGAGCGGTGCTGGATCACTGAAGCCTCGCATCAACGCTCTGGGATCGAGATCCTCCGAGAGCGACGATGAAACGAAAGAAGAAGATCGTGTTGAAGGATCTCCGACTACTGTCGACAACACGAACGAGGACGAAGATGACGGCTACGGATCGGATGAGTCGATCGCGCTTGACAACCCGCTACCGGGCGAGTTGGACATCGACATGATCTCGGTCGCGACGATTGCTCCGATCGTCCCTGACGGATCGTCTGACGCTGCAGTCGCCGCCGCGCTCAGCTACGACCACGTCATGACGGAACGTATGAACCCGCTGCCGCCTCGGATCGACTACGCGCAGCCGCCGATCGACGAGTTCGACCGTCTGATCGCGTACAACCACTTCATGCGGATCATGGGCGCGCGCTTCTACGCCGCGACCGATTGTATGCATGTCCCGAGGTGGTCCGAGCTCACGAACGCTCAGTCGATGGTCGAAGCAATCGTGAAGATGCTCCTGACTGCCGGCTACGTCACCCAGATCGTCGACATGGCCCCGCTGCTCGCGTTCAACCCGACCACGATCCGTTTGATCGGCGAGACCGCGACCGGCCTGCTCAGCCTGATCGTGACGCAGCGACGCTCCGCGACGCAGCTCCAGCGCGCGCAAGCCGAAGCGGAAGAGCAGGCGAAGCGCGACGAGAAGATCCGCGCCGACCAACAGAAGCAGAAGCTCGAAGAGGTTCAGCAGCTGATGATCGCCGCAACCGGGATGACGATCGAGCAGATGCGCGCGACCCGCGACGATCACCAGCGCCAGTCGAACACCATCCGCGAGCTTCAGAAACAAGTGGATCACCTGGTGCAAGCGAACGCGATGAAGCCGCCGCACTTGGCCGCGGATCATGCATTGCCGCTCGGCGATCGCGAGGTGAAGGTGAAGCTGGAGCCGATCTCTGATGACGACCACGGCGTCTTCGACGATGAGCTGCCTCTGACGAGCAGCACCGTGGCGGCGACGACCATCCGATCGTCGGTGGTCTCCGAGCTCAAGGAGTTCAGCGGTCGTGACGATGACGAGTCGAAGGCGATCGCGTGGCTGAAGAAGGCGAGGATGGCGTTCCGACGCGACCAGCTGACGCGTGACGAGATGTGCTTGACGTTCTCCGAGCTGCTCGCTGGTCCCGCGCTCAACTGGTACCGCCAGATCCCGCGTCGTACGCGTGGCAACTGGGATGCAGTTGTCGAAGCGTTCAAGGCCGAGTACTGCGGCGAGGCGATCTCGAGCTCGCGCAAGTACTACGAGATGCGTCGCTGGGACTCTGAACGGCCGATCGACTACCTCCACCGGCTGAACGTGCAAGCCGCACGCGCGAAGATCCCGTATCTCGTGGCTGGATCCAAGGAGGCGAAGGAGCACGTCGATCACTTCATCGACACGGTGCGCGACGACGATCTGGCGAGGATCTTGGTGCCGATCTGCTTGCCACATGTGTCGGCACTGAAGGACACGCTCGTCTCGATTCGCCGATCGCAGTCGCGCAAGAAAATTGCCGGCGCTCCGACGAAAGTCGCCAAGCCGGTCAAGCGCGAGTCCACGCGCCGGATCCAGTTCATCGCAGCGCCGAACGAGTCTTGGGTGACGGAGAGTGACGGCAGCGATCGCGATCGCGAGCCGACCGAGGCGTTCCGCATGAGTGGATCGAGCGAGTCGGAGTCGTCGGATCGCCCACCGCGTCGCGCGCCGAACGACCAGTTTGAAGAGCTGATGAAGATCTTCGCCACGATGAGCAAGTCGAAGGACGCCAAGCGGGATCCAGCACCACAGGATCGTCGCGACGCACCGCCGTGCACCCACTGTGGGTCGTCGAAGCACCGCGATCTCGACTGCTGGCGCCGGCTCACATGCCAGATGTGCGGACGCCAAGGGCACCCGACCGATCGCTGCTTGCACATGTGCAAGGGGTGTGGCAAGGTGCACGATCGCGGCGAGTGCGAGTACGAGAAGCTGCTTGTAGACCTCAAGCGCTGGTTCAAGCCCGAAGAGCACGCGGCGATCTTGCCGCCGAACGTAGTCCAGTGGTTAAACTAGATCGCTCGCCGACTGGGAAGTCGGTACGCGCCGAGCGATCATCCACTGCTACCTGCATCTACGCATTCATCCAGACGAGCAAGAAGGGCAACGATAACCAAGATGAATCGCACGTACGTTTACTTCAAGACGACTTGGATCCTACGCGTCCGATCGCCGACGACCAAGACTTTGAACGACGACCTGCGATCCAGCGACTGTCGCTGCTCCCGGGCGAACGACGCGGCTACTGGCGGTCTCACGCCGGCAAGTCGCACCGACAGACGATTGTCCATGCGGCGATCAACGATCGACGCGCCAGGATCCTCCTGGACTCTGGTGCCGAGGTCTCGATCCTCGATCCAAGCTTTGCGCGTGAGCTAGGAATCGAGATAGACACTTCGCAGTCGTTGCAGTGCGCCGGCGTTGGCGATGCGACGTATCCCACCGAGGGCCGATCGCGCGTGAAGATCACGCTTGCCAACGAGCTCGCGTACGAGTTCTCGCTCTGGATCGGCAAGCTCTCCGGCATGGACGCGATCCTTGGGATGGACTTCATGGCTCCAGCAGGCGTGCGGCTGGACCTCGCGGACGGATCGGCCTGCTTGCCCGATGAGGTGCGCCTGCGCTTCGACGGACGACGCCAGATCTTCGATGCGATGGAGCGGCACGTGGCCCTGCCACAGGCAACCCGACTCGACCCAGGCGATACGACGTCGATCAAGCTCGTCCATCGCGATCGGCAGCACCTCTGGGTGACGCGCGGTGACGGCTGGGTGCCTACGATCACGTATGGCAACGACGGATCCCCGCGGACGCTCAGGATCACGAACGTCGGCGACGAGGCGTGGACGATCCAGGCGACGGTGACAATCGGCTTGTGGCTCGCGCGCGGACATGTACCACGGAAGCCCGGCTTCGTGTCGTCAAGGTCGAGCCGCTACCGTGACTGGCAGGTGCTGGCGTACGAGGCCTCGCCTGACCCGGAGATCGCCAGGCGTGAGGCAGTGGAGTATCGGCGTGCCATCGAGGCGCTGCCGCCGGCAACGACCAAGCCGACGTACACGACGCCGCGTGCCGTCTTGAAGCGTGCGACGTGCGAGGAGAAAACGACCGGTGCTGCCCGAGTGTCGATAAGTGATGTCGATCTCCGCGCGCCGCGCGAGCACGAACGACCAAACGCCGACATCGTGGGCGAACTCGATCGAAGCCACGATCGACTGGCACCCATCGCTTCTGGCTGCGCAAACGTCCGCGGAGGCCTACACGAGTGTTCCCGGAACGTTCCGATAGCCCCGAACGTCGACAGTTTGAACCCGATCGCCGATGCCGAGACGTCGAGCAGAGTTGCGTACGAGTCGGAGGTCACAACTGACATCGGAGACCGTCATGGCGCCCCTCATGCGTGCCACCTGCAGGCAACGTCGTCACGCGTACGAGAAGCGCGTTTTATCGCGGCTGTGCAACTGAAGGATGTCGAGCTCGATCAAGACGACATGGAGGAGACAGTGTTCGTAAAAGAGGGCAGCGATCTACATGCCGAGAGTGTGTCGAACGAGTTCGCAGTCATCCCCGAACAAGATCCAGATGACGTCGCGGTCACCGCAGACGATCTGTGCATCGGCGACCCCGAGGTGAACACGCCGGAGGAGATCGCCCGACTACGCGAGATCGTGTGGCGACGCAAGCACCTGTGCATGGGAGTAGGCAACGCGTTGCCGCCTCCCACCAAAGGGGCGGTATGCGATATCGACGTTGGATCTGCGGCACCGATCGCTCAGCGAGTGCGCAAGCTTCCACCCGAGACGCTCGAGAAGGTGTTCAAGTTGCTCAAGGGGCTCGTCGGCGCAGGGATCATTGAGGTGTCGACGTCGCCGTGGGCATCACCGATCGTCGTGATAGTCAAGAAGAACGGGATCGACATTCGGCTGTGCATCGACTATCGCGCGGTGAACGCTTTGACCAGGCTCATGGTGTACCCGATGCCGCTCGTCGGCGATCTGCTCGAGAACCTCGACTCGGTGCTTTGGTTCTGCTCTTTGGATACGGCGAGCGGCTTCTGGGTCGTGTGCATGACAGATCGCGCGAAGGCGATCTCCGCGTTCATCACGCCGTTCGGTCTGTTCCAGTGGACCAGGATGCCATTTGGCCTCAAGAACGCGCCTCAGATCTACCAACGGCTCCTCGACAACGCGCTGTACGGCTTCTTGCAGCTGACACCTGACGGCCGTCAATCACCCGACGCAGACGTGTTCCGCGACGGCGATCCTGTGCCTGTGGACCGCAGTTCGGTGATCAGTCGCCGATCGTACATCGATGATATCCTCTTCGGCGCTGCAACTTGGGACGAACTCTGTAACCTCACGGATCGTCTCATGGATGCCTGCGACGAATGGGGACTCTCGATCAGCGTACCCAAGAGCGCGTTTGGACGTCGGATCGTCGACTACCTCGGTCACGAGATCAGCGATCGCGGGGTTAAGGCCAAGCCGAAGAACGTGAAGGATCTGGCGAGCTTGGAGTTCCCACGGACGCTCAAGGGTGTTCAGTCGTTCCTAGGATCGCTGAACTACTATCACAAGCACGTCGAAGACTTTGCGATCTACGCCGCCGCGTTGTACGAGCTGACCGAGGACGATCTGCGTAGCTATCGATCCGATCCGGCTCTGCTGAGCGAAGCGCGTCTTGGTTTTGAGGCCCTGAAGCAGAAGCTGATCGCCGCACCAGTGCTCAAGCACTTTGATCCTGATCGACCAATCACGATCGCCGTGTACGCGAACGACTGGGCGGTCTCCGGTGTGCTCCTTCAAGAGCACGATCAAGTGTGGATGCCTGTGCGTTTTGCGAGTCGCGTTCTAAAGGACAACGAGCTGCGGTACAGCATGGTTGAGAAGGAGATCCTGGGTCTGCTGCGTGTGATCCACACCAGTCTGAACCTCGTGATCGGCCGGCCGCTTCGCGTGATCACTCGGCATTCGACGCTCGCATGGCTCTTCCGATCCAAGCACCTCGACGGTCGTTTGCAACAGTGGGCAGCGATCCTCTCGCCATGGGAGCTCACGATCGAGAAGGCATTCAAAGGCGAGGACGAGTTTCCAGGTTTGATCGCCGCGTCGGTGACGCCACGATCGCACATGGACCAGGCGCTCGCGCAGATCCGACCACGCAAGATGCTGAACAAGGGCCGCATCGTCATGATCCCGCCGACGCTGGCTGCGGACGAGTCGGCGTTCGTCGTATCGTTCGACGGATCGGCGAAGCCCAAACGGATCGGCGGCAGTTACGGCGCGATCCTCTGGCGCCTGCCATGGTGGGAGGTGATCGAAGCAATGTCCGAGTACTTTGACGACGCTACGGTGAACGAGGCTGAGTACCGCGGCATGATCGGAGCGGTCCAGCTGGCTGTCAAGCACGGTGTTCGAGACGCGATCATCTGTGGCGACTCGAGGATCGTGATCCAGCAGCTGACCGGCGAGATCGAGTGCCATGCATCGGGTCTGAAGCTGTTGTGGAGCCAAGCGCGCAATGAACTGCAGCGTCTGCAGTCCGCTCGGCTCGTGCACGTGAAGCGCGAGTACAACGCGGCAGCCGACCTGATCACCGGCCGCGCGATCCAGCGACAAAGGGGCGAGCATGTGAGCGAGGACGAGCACGACGATCTGCGATCGCTGAACCGTCTGGCCGAAGTACTGATCCGTGACGAGACAGCGGCCGTCGCCGAAGTCGCTCGGGTCTTTGCGACGACGCGTGCGACCGCAGGATCCACGATTGCGACTGCAGCGACGATCGGGCAAGTGCGCAGTGATCGGATCCGCCGTGCCCAAGACGAAGAGCGATGGATGTGGAACCTCAAACGGTACATCCAAGGAGACGTGCAAGATCTCTCGGTTGCAGAAGCCGAAGAGTGCCAGAAGATCGCGCGCGACTACGACGTCGACGCGTCCGGGCTGCTCCTGTTCGTCTCAAGGCAGAAGCGGTCAAGCGACGATCCTGAAGCGCACTTCCGGCTCGTGATCCCGACGACGCTCCACGACGAGATCTTACATCACTTCCACGCGAGCCTCGCCGGTGGTCATCAGGGAATCGCGCGTACGTACGAGAAAATCCGAAAGCAGTGTCACTGGCGCAACATGCATCGATCGGTCGCCGAGTACATTGGATCGTGCGTCGACTGCCAGACGGGCAAAGGGGAGCCCCGCCTGCGCGACAGATCGCCTGGTAACGTGGTGGCGACCTACCCGTTTCAGGTGATCGGCATGGATCACGTGCCGTCACTGCCAAAGTCGATCCGCGGCAACACCGAGCTTCTGATCTGGGTGGATCAGCACTCTGGCTTTGTCATCGTCTCAGCGAACGCTTCACGATCGGCCATGACCGTCGCCGAGAGCTACGAGCGCTGCGTCTACCGTAGGTTCGGTGCGAGCGAGGTGATCCGCCACGATCGTGAACCGGGGTTCATGTCCGACGTGTTCAAGCAGTTCAATCGGCTGATCGGACAGCGCAGCAAGGCGACGCTCGCGTACCGACCGCAGGCGAACGGCATGATCGAGCGCATGGTGCAGACTATGACGCGGGCAATCAAGATGTACGTCCAAGACGAAGAGCAACGCGACTGGGACGATCATGCAGAACGCTTGGTGATCGCGCTCAACACCGCGTACGATCGGACGCGCGGCGAGACCCCGTTCGACCTCGTACATGGATGGGACCCGCGTACCACGCTCGAGTCGACGCTGCCGCAGGTCAACCCAGGCGTACGATCGGACGACGCAACGAAGTGGCGAGCCCAGATCCAGCGAGGCTACACGCGCGCGTGATCGGCTGCCAACAAGCTGCTGCAAGACGCGATGGCTACGCGAGCACGAGTCAACAACGAGCGGGCCGAAGACGACGACAGGGTCGCTGTCGGATCGCACGTGTGGCTGTTCATCGATCGCGTGAAGCCAGGATACGCGCGAAAGCTCGCACATCTCTGCCACGGTCCGTTTCGAGTGAGTGATCGGGTCGGTGACTTCATGCTGCGTCTCGAGACCGCCGGTACCGACTACTCGTTCTACCCGCTCGTGCATGTGTCAAGAGTAAAGCCACGGCGATCGTCGCCGCTACGGCCAGAGATGGAGCTCACGATTCAAGAGGGCGAGCGCTTTGATTTCGACGAGGCGTTGCTGCCAGAAGACAGCTGGGTACCAGACGCGAGCGCTCACGAGTATGAGGTCGAGGCGATCCTCGATCACCGCGTCAAGAAGATCACGCGCTTTGGGCGCAAGGTCCGGGAGTTCAAAGTGCAATGGAAGGGCTACGATCGTCCGAGCTGGGTCGCTGAGGACGACCTGTCCTGCGGTGGTCTCATCTACGACTACGAGCAATTGGCGAAAGCGCGCGGGCGGTTCCAAGCCGTGGTGATGGAGACGTCACCAGGTGAGGAACGCTAGCGCGCGTCATGACCGGGCGCGCGGCTGAGAAGTGGAGCGCGATCGGCTGACAACGAGTACGGCATGTTTGCATAAGGACATACAAAGAAGGAGAAGCAAGACCAAGAAGACATCAAGCTTAACGACCGCCGTAAGGCTCGACTACACGCAAGCTACGCTACGGGATCAACGCGCGAGATCGCGCGCGGACGCAGACGATCAGAGGAGCGTTGGGGTCTCATCGGTCGATGGTGTGTCGACAGCCGCTGGGTCGGTGTCGGACACCGCTGGGTCGTCGACACGCGTCGTCGGATCGCCAACAGGCACCGCTGGATCGCCGACGGCCGTCGCCGGATCGTTGACAGGCGCCGTCTGATCATCGGCGATCGCCGCCAGAGCATTGTCGGGCGTCGCTGAGTCATCTGAGGCCGCCGGATCGCCGGCAGGTCTCACGACCGGATCCGCGAGTGGAGCCGGAGATCCCGAGGCCGGAGCAGCGGCAGACGGCGCAGACACGGATGAGCTAGGCGCGCTCGGCGTCCCGGCACCACTTGCAGCCGCAGCTGGCGCCGCGATCGTTCGTGCTGGAGACGAGGACCGCGATATGCGCTGGGAATGCGTGCGCGATCCCGGGCTCGAAATCTTGTCGACGAGTCGCGCGTGCACCGCCGGCAGCTGCGAGAAGTGCAGTTCGGGACGCTGCAGGAAGTAGAGGCGCGCCGGATCGCGTTGGTCCTCGTCGCGAACCGCTGCCTCGATCGTGACGCCACCAGGCGGGAAGATCGCGTGCGAGGCTTGAGGCAGTGGCAGCAGGATCGGCTCGAGCAGGATGTCGATGTCCACCGTACCGTTCTGGATGAGGCGAAGCGCGATCGCGAGCACATCGCGCCAGCTCGCCGCCGCGTGAGAGATGCGCTGCTTCCGGGTAACCGCGTATCGCGTCGCATTCGCAACCGTCGACTCCGTCATGACGAAGTAGTGCGTACGTTCCCAGTACGTCGCACCGTGACGCGTGATGTGCGCAATCGCCGCGTCGAGGAGCGCTTGGAGACCGCGCGATGGTCGAGACGCTGTCACGAGACCGTCAGGGAGACGAGAAACGAGCGACGCCCAGGGCTCGCTTTCGTAGAAACGGATCGCAGCAGACACGTCGAGCTTCGGGCGACCGAGATGGTCGCGTACGGCAGCCAGGCGCGCGACTGGGATCGGCGCGATTGCAAAGTACGGAACACGAGCGATCAAAGCTTGCAGTTCGGCCACCGTCGACGGCACTGGCTCGGCGCTCGGGTCCGCGAATGGCCACGCGCTCTCATCAAGCCCGGCGTAGCGATCGATCGCCGTCAATGATCCGGCAGCACGAGGCAGAAGCGCGACCGGCGTAAGGCTCCCGCCACGCCAGATCCGGCGGCGCTTGTTGGTCGGCGCAGTAGGCGTTGGCGGCTGTGACGGTGCGGGCGACGGAGATCCTTGGCGCGAACGGGCGACACGACAGCCGATCGTGCCATCTGAGTCGGTGAGGTCGATCAGCGGCGCCGGCGATCGCATGCTCTTGCGGATCGCCGTCTTCAGCTGCGCGTGATCGTGCTCGTCGCTGGATGACGACGTCTCGTCAAAGTCGATCGCGCGTGCGGGAGGAGGTGTGCTCGAAGCGGCGTCGCTCGAGCGATCGTTTGCAGCGCTCGCCTGATCGAGCGCCTCGTCCACAGCTTTGCGAACGGAAGGCACGTCGACGCCTCGCAGAACCGTTGCGCAGCGGCTTCGAGCGTCGGGATCGTGTGCGGCGCCGACGTGAGCATGTCGAACGGCCGCAAGGGATCAAACGCCGCGGACGCAGTGCCGATCGCGGACACTGGCAGACCAGCGCTCGACGTGATACCGAGATTGTCGATCGTCGCGAACAGCTGAGATCGCAGCTGGTCGGTGCGATCGGTGAAGTCGTGGAACTCGCCTGAGTCTTCGAGCATGCGAAGGACCGCGTGGAGCGAACGAAGCAGCGGCAAGCCACCGAACGCGACGCCCAGATCGCTAGATGTCGCATCGCCTGCCCGCGAGAGGAGAGCTGTGAGATCGTTGTGGAACGTCGACGCCATCATCAGCAGTGAGCCAAAGTGATCGCGCATCGCCGCTGTCTGCTGCTCGCGCGCAGCGAGGAGGGATGCAGTCGGCGTGAAGGCCTCAAACAGCGTCAAGAACGACTTCGCCATGGCTGGGAACTGCTCGGCACGTGAGCGGTAGTACTCGATCGCAGCGTCACGCTGAGCGAGCTCGTCTTGGTGGTCGGTGGTCGACGGCGCTGGCGCAGCGACCGGTGGCGAGGGCACGGCAGATCTTGACGGCGACATGACGGGTCCTGGCGCGAAAGAGTCACCGGCGCCACTGACGCCACTCGTGGGATCGTCGATCAGCTCACAGAACCTGGCCGCAGCGGGAGCGATCGCGTCGAAGGACGCCTGGTCGTAGTCGTTGCGCCGCGCGAGGAACCGGTTTCACTGCGTCGAGAAAGCGCGTCTCCAGAGCCGATCGACGTCGACGCTCTTCCAGATCGAGCGAAG
Organism: Pythium guiyangense; assembly: GCA_003730235.1. Taxonomy (NCBI): domain Eukaryota; phylum Oomycota; class Peronosporomycetes; order Pythiales; family Pythiaceae; genus Pythium; species Pythium guiyangense. The sequence continues at coordinate 242,296 of QXDM01000118.1, forward strand.
CAATCGGCAGCGCCTGGCGCGGATCGGCTGAGAACACCACAAGCCACAGCAACACGTCAAACGACGCCTACGGATGCCGCAGCGTGCGCAACAACGGAGCACACACATGGACGTACCCTGATCGTCGGATGGCGGCGGCTGTGACATCGCAAGCGGCTGCGATCGTCGAAGTTCGGAAGTGAGAGCGACCAACGATCGGAAACTCGCGATCGTTCGCGAGCGTTAGTGGGTGTCGACGATCCCGGACCATTCGACGAAGAGCACGGAACGATCCGGAACATCCGGGTCACACGTCTGCGCAATTGCGTTCCTGCGACGTGTGAAAGGGGCGGCTGTGGTGAAACGCGGTCAGAAAATCGGGCTCGATCCACGATCGTGCAGCGGCGATCGAGAACCGGCATCAGCGATCCATGGGAAGATCAGCGATCATATCAGCGATCCGATCGGCATGTACTAGCGTGCGGCAGCGTCAGGACACTCCACCCAAGCAACAAGCTACGTGAGGGAGGTGGCCGATCGTCCAAGACAACGTGCGATCACCCAAGTCAACGCGGATCGCGAAGCGAGACGGCACATCGACGATCGAGTGTGGCGACCGGCGATCCTGTCACCACGAACTAGCGCGTGACGACGACGCGCACGCCGCGAGAAGGACGAGCAACACGACAGCGGTGTCCAGAGGTCAGGACGACACGCGATCGTCCAAGTAACCCAAGATCGTGGAGTGCAGAAGCGGTTCGGCGATCAAGCGTGACGACAGCGGTCGCGACGGCTCAGCGTGACGCGACCCGAGTCGTGTGGCATCGGCGTCGTCGTACATGTGCTACGAAGTCCCCATGATCGTCGTGCGATCACGATCACCGTCGACGATCGCGCGCGACTGCCATCGGCGATCCACCACGGTTGTCATCGGCGATCCTGTGTGGTTGCATTGGCGATCCAGTGCGATCCAGAGCTAAGCCTGGCCGCGAACGCGAAGACGTACGCAGACACCATCGTCGACGTCGACTGTGTCGAGTGACTCGGCAAGCGCGATCGACTCGCAGTGAGTGTGCTCGTCCCATCAGCACGATTGGAAGACCACTGAGCGACCGGGAATCGACCCATCTCCCGACGATCCAGTGAAGCGCAAATGTGAGCAGAGGTCCACGATAGTGCAAGCTAGTCAGCATAGTGAGATCAAGTCAAAGCGGTAGATAGTTGAGCAAAGTAATTCAGTCCGGAATTCTCCTTGTCCAGCACACGTCCGATCCAGTCGATAGGGGATCGCGAGTGACCAGCCTCGCAGGGCCCGTTCTCACCCTCACGCCCAGCACCTGCGACCGCGCAGGTCCGGAATTGAAAGCTCCGAAGAGAACCGCTCCGATCGACCGACGTGGGGTCATCGGATCGGCATTGGCATTGGCGATCATCTGGCGATCTTGGCGATCACCGACGATCAAGAGCACGCGACGAGCCTGGAAGCTTTGGCCAGATCGTCCCTGCTACCGTCTGCAGCGTCTACGCTCGCAGATCTTTGTGCGCCGTTTTGGGATCGCGACCGCGATCTTCAAACCGCCGCCGGCTTCGTGTGACGATCATCCGCACGCACCGGCGATCCCCCCAGCAGAGCATCAAGGAGGGCCTCACAACCCGTCCGCTACAGAAGCTCTGCGCCCCGCACGGCTCATTTGATCGCGCCGTGCGTACGTGATCGTGCCTCACAACCACGATCACGACCCGCGATCGTTGAAGACCCTCGACGAGTCGCGCAGTGCATCTCGCCGGAACAGCGAGATTCGCACGACCCAAGTCCCTCTCTCTCTCTGAGGACCGTCTTCCCCACCACCAACGGTCGACACTACACGCCGGTAAAAAGCGGATCGCGCCTGCGATCCGGTATACGACGGAGCGGCAAGGGTCTGACACTGAGGACAAGAATTTGCTGTGGTCGTTTCCACCACACCTTGCGCAAGTGCCCGAGATGGACATCCAGATCCGTCGCGCCCTCGGTGGCGCGACTGTGCACGAAGATGTCGTCAAAGTAGCTTGGGGCACAAGTCGCGCAGCGGGCCGAAGCACGTGCGACACCATGCGGGTTGAACGTGGCAGGGGCGTTCTTCAGCCCTGCGGCATCACCAGCCACTCCCAGAGCATGCCGCTGGGATTACTGACTGCCGTCAGCGGAACATCGGAACTCGCGCATGAGGATCTGGTAGAAGCCGTCGGTGAGATCGATGGTACTAAAGATCGTGCTGCCAGACATGGTGTCGAGGACCATGTCCTTGCGCGGGATCGGCGTCTGTGCTGGGATCGTCGCGTCGTTGAGCTTGTTGAACGCGTGGACGATGCGCCATCCTCCAGTCGCCTTTTTAACGCAGAACGTTGGACTCGAATGCGGCGACTCGCTCGCACGTGGCCGGCGGCTCGCCGGCCCTCGAAGAACGCGTCGATCGCGTCGACCTGATCACGCGGCAGTGGCCACTGCCGCGTTACGCAGTACTTCGTCCCAGGCACGAGGTCGATCTCATGCCGCACGTCTCTGTCAGCCGGAAGCACCGGCGGGATCTTGTCGGGGAAGATGTCGGAGAACTCGCGGGCGAGATCCAAGACGGGATTCCCAGATGCTTCGAGCTCGCTCCATGACTGCGCAGCGTAGCGTTCTTCACGAGCAGACTTCGGCTCCGCGCCAATCGGGCGCTGACAGCGAGCGCCGAATCCGCAGGGTCGATCACGATGGCGCATAGTTGCTCGACGAGACCAAGTTTGATCTCGCTGAGCATGTTCTTCCAAGACATCACAGGCAGCCGAGTGAGTTCGGCTGCTGCGCGTGGTGGAGATGCGACCTTCATGCCATGGCGCGGCGGGCCGTGACCAGTCATGTTGACGACGTGGATCGTGTCGAACGTCGGCGCCGGCGCGACGGGCCAAGACGGCGCGTGTGGATGTCTCTCGCGCGCTTGAGTCGCTGGAGCGCGAGCCACTGTTGCTGTGTCGGCTTTGGAACGGCCGGGGGCCTCTCCGCTTCTCGCCGCAGGATCGGTCTGCTTCCCGGCACTGTGACCCACTGGTCATCAGCGATCTCTTGTCTCGTTGTCGTGGCGCACGGTACTTTACAGCAAACCGCGCATGAAGGCCATCGCTCACTTCGTGCGGGTTGAGGGTCGTGGAGTCCGGGTCCACGACAGCCACGTGCGGCCAGATGCTCGCGCAATCGCTCAAGTGAGCGAGAACACCGTCGACGTCGATGTCGCGAGGCTTTACAGTGCGACTCAGCCAGTCGATGTCAGGCCGGTGGCGCGCCAGCCACGGCATTCCAAAGATGCAGTCGAACGAGCCGCCGAGGTCGACGACGAGGAACGTGTCGTCGGTGCTCTTGAATCCGTCGAACTCGTACTGGAATTCGACCGATCGCCGCGGGAGCGACCGTGGCTCGCCGTCTGCGAACTTGACGATCATCGCACCTGGTTGCTCGCGGGCGCGCACCCGCGAGGCCAGGAGCTTCAAAGACTCGGCTCGGACGAAGTTGTTCGTCGCACCAGAGTCGACGAGGGCGCGAAGTGATCGCTTCGCGCCGGCCGACATGCAAGCTGAGTACGATCAGTCGCTTGTCGCTGCTTGAGGTGGTGGCAAAGAGCTGCGCATGAAGCGCGGCGTTGGAGGGGCTAGCAGAAGGTGACGCCACGGAGGCACGTTCCGCTGGATGAGCCCAGTAGGTCGCCCTGCACCTACTGGGAGCCCGCGTTTTTTTGCATGCGCGGGCTGCTCGGACTCGCCTTCGACCTCAACAGTAGCAAGTACTGGAGCTGGCGCGCGGCACACCGCCGCGCGATGACCGACCTTACGGCAGCGAAAGCAAATGAGCTGCTTGTTGTTTGTTCCACTGCGTCGGTTGCCGTTACCGCTGCTGGCGCGCGCTGCGGGGTTGCGTCGTGCTTGATCGCGTCGATCTCCATCGGCTCGGCGCCGTTGTCAACTCGCGGGACGACCGCGTGGTGGCCCCGCGAGGCAGATACGCTGAAGTCTTCGCGAATCGCGATCGCAAAAGCCTCTTCGAGCGACGCCGGAGGCTTCCGGGTCAAGTACAGGCGCTGATGACCAGCGTTCAAGCCGGAGATGAAGACATGGACTTGCGTCGCCATGTCGATTGGGGCCGATGTCGCACATGACACGAGGTGGCGAGCGTGTTGCACGTAGTCGCGCATGGACGCGCGACCTTGCTTGAGTGCGAAAAACGCAGCGCGATGATGCATCTCGTCTTGAGGCGGCTCGAACGCGAGTCGCAGATCGCTCTTCAGCGCGTCGAG